>JARQOC010000008.1:2758106-2910606 GCA_033576535.1 Allobates femoralis | reverse complement strand
ATCTATGTAATCTATTATCTATCTATCTATCTATCTATCTATCTATCTATCTATCTATCTTAATCTCTATCTATCTATCTATCATCTATCTCTATCTATGTATCTATCTATCTATCTATCTATGTATCTATCTATCTATCTATCTATTATCTATCTATCTATTATCTATCTATCTATTATCTATCTATCTATCTATCCTATCTATTATCTATTATCTATCTATCTATTATCTATTATCTATCTATCTATCTATTATCTATCTATCTATTATCTATCTATCTATTATCTATCTATCTATCTATCCTATCTATTATCTATTATCTATCTATCTATTATCTATTATCTATCTATCTATCTATCTATCTATCTATCTATCTATCTATCTATCCATATCTAAATTAATGAATTTAAATAGAAAATAGATACCGGTAATTTCCTCTACATTTCTCATTCCTCTTTTCACTAGAAATAGCAGAGTTAATAAACCATATTATTCAATTTAAAGAAGTATAAATATCCTTTGCTGATAGTTGTGATGATGGATTTTGGGGGAGTTTCATCTTTGTTTTCTTTTTAATATCTTAATGAGCTCAAAATGAACCGTAAAGCCGCAAGGTTAAATGATATAATTCTGTCCGCCTCCGGTCACCACTAGGGGGAGCTGAAGCCATTTCTCCATTGAACTCAATATTAAATTTACCTCTCCTGTATACAGAATCTGGAGATTTAGCTTCACAGTTTTGCAGACTTAGAAGCTTTATTTAAGGCATTTGGAGATTTGTATATTTTATTACAAAGGTGACGAGGCCCCAAACTATAAACACATAACCCCGATGGTGTCCGATCAGGAGGTTCTTATATCTGATAGGACACAGGGTCGTCCTCCGTCTTCTTCCTCCGAGATTTTTTTTCTATTGTCCTACTTTTTGGGAAATTCTTGTTTTTGCTAAAAGAAAAAAACAAGTTGAAATCCATTAGTGATAATCAGCCCTGGCCGTCATTAATGATTCAGCAGCGGCTGCGGTGACATATGGCGACAAAGTGAAGATTTTACCAAACAGCTGCCGGATCCTGAACCAGACGAGACTCAGATTACATAGGAATATTCTCATGATCCGTCCTTGCACTGCTGGTCACTGCTGAGGGTTCGTGCCATCGTACAAGCCTTAGATGTCTGTTATTCTGATTACATTTATTTCAGTATTTTTACTTATTTATTTATATTTTTTTAATATTTATTTTAGTATTTTACTTGTTTATTTCATATTTATTTTTTATATATATTTCAGTATTTTTACTTATTTATTTTATATTTATTATCTTTCATATTTATTTTAGTATTTTATAATTCTTTTAGTATTTGTATTTTTTATAATAATTTGAGGATTTTTGCTTATTTATTTATATTTTTTTTATATTTATTTTAATATTTTACTTATTTATTTTATATTTATAATTTTTTATATTTATTTTAGTATTTTTACTTATTTATTTTTATATCTATTATTTTTTTACACTTATTTGAGTATTTTTATTATTTATAATGATTATACATGGACTGGGTCCTCTCCCCTCCTGCATCTGTACGATCTGACTGTCCATATATATATAGTTCTTGTCTCTATCTGCCCTTTCCATATGTAAAGCACCATGGAATCTAATGGCACTATATAAATAATAATAATGTCATTTTTATTATTGATTATTAGTATTTTATTTTAGGACTTTTCTGACTCCGGACAAACATCAGATTTGTCGATTGTTCATTGATTTCTGTAATATTGAATGACAGAAGGTCAATGTCTATCACTGTCAGCAGCTTTCATCTGTGGCTCTTAAAGGGGGCGTTGTGAGTTGCAATCTCCCTCTATGACATCCTTCATCTGGAGCTCTTAAAGGGGAGGTTGTAGCTGCAATCCTCCTCTATGACATCCTTCATCTGTAGCTCTTATAGGGGAGGTTGTGAGTTGCAATCCTCCTCTATGACATCCTTCATCTGTGGCTCTTAAAGGGGAGGTTGTGATTTGCAATCCTTCTCTATGACAACCTTCATCTGTGGCTCTTAAAGGGGGGAGGTCAAGAGCTGCCATCCTCCTCTAATATATCCTTCATCTGTGGCTCTTAAAGGGGAGGTCATCAGTTGCAATCCTTCTCTATGACATCCTTTATCTGTGGCTCTTAAAGGGGAGGTCATCAGTTGCAATCCTTCTCTATGGCATCCTTCATCTTTGGTCCTTAAAGGGGAGGTTGTGAGTTGCAATCCTCCTCTATAACATCCATCTTCAGTAATGGGTGTTGGAATGAGACAACCCCTTTAAATTTGTCTCACATTCACCCTGCAGAGGTAATGACTGGTGTAAAGTCACGTCCGCCTGTAATATCGGGGGGTTCATTGCCGATTCCAAACAAGTACATTGTAATGTAAAATGAGTCCAATAATGGCACAATATTCTTCCCACATTCATCAGAGGCGCCCCCTGCAGGGTGAGTACAGCATTACATGTCGGCTCTGGAGCATGGAGGGGTGTACTAATTAATCCTGAGCTGACGTCGCCTATAGATTGTGTCTATTGACTCCTCATTGGTGCGGTGTAAACTGGATTCCTGACTCTCAGCCCCCATAGATGTGACTGCGGCATGTGGCGAGGCCTGAGATTATGTATCAATATCTGATATTTACGGGACAAATATGACATTTTTATATCTCTGACATTTAGTTTTCTACGAAATAGAAAAGCAAAATAGTAAGAATAAAAAAAGCCCCCCGGAATCCATTTTTATGATATACAATATGTGGATCCGCAGGGGCCGGCCATGTGTGGTCAGGGGCGGAGTTATGGGGGGCAGATTGGGCACTGGCCCAGGGCCCCGCTTTGTCTACAACCAGCCCTGCGTGCGGTTCGGGCTCTTTTTGTCCCTTCCCCTCCCCCACAGCTCTGATCACATGTGGAGGTGACGGCACCAGCAATGGTGGACGCCGTATACGGGGGACGGCGGAGATCAATACGTCTGAGGGAAGGCAACCGAGAACCTGCAGGAGGCCGAGATTATCAGGGAAACGGCGAAGAATGGCCAACTGGATAATGTACAAATAGGGAAAAATATACACAGAATAATGATAATAATAATAATAATTTAAAAATATTAAATAATTGCTGGAAAATATAAAAACAACATAAAGAATAATGATAATAATAATAATAATAAAAATAGTAATACAATATAAATTCAAAATATTATAAATTATTACATATAACATAATAATAATAATAACACCAATAATAATAAAAACAATAATAAAAACAAATAATAATAATAATACAATATAGATACAAAATATTATAAATGATTAAATATAACATAATAATAATATAATAATTGCAGGAAAATATAAAAGCAATGTAAATAGTAATGATACATTATAAATACAAATATTATAAATAATTAAATCTAACAATAATTATAAAAATGCTGATATGTAAATCAAAAGTAATAAAAATGATAAACTAAAAATCCCTCTTATAAACAATTAACCATAATGTATATTATTGTTATTATTATTAGATGTTGTATGTGCTAATAAAAAGTATTCATAATAAACATATAATAAATATATAAACTGAAATTATAATAATAATAATAATATTGAAATTAAAAGTAATCACAGTAAAATCATTATAACTAATAATGCTAAATTATAAATTCATAATATTAGAAATATAAGAAACATAATTTCTTATGACTTATCATAGTTATAATGGTATGAAAATGGAAAATAATCACATGAAAAAAAACTGCTATAAATTAAAATTCTGATATATAATTACTTTTTATTACATATAAATGATATAATAAATAATAATAATAGAGTTGCTATTTAGCATGTATAGGTCGATGTTCTGATGTGTGACGCGTCTCCTGGACTCTGAGTGTCCAGATACTGATAGAATGTAATATGAGATGATGGGGATCATCTGTGTGACGCTCCACCCCTTCTTCTATACGTCCCTCCGGGCCCTTTGGTGCCATTTGATTATTTATTGGGCCCCTGATATATTTTACATTTACCCAGTCAAACACTAAATCAACCATGTCATTATATCCCTTATATATTACAGTATATCACCCAATATAACCAGTATATCTCCTTATATAACCATTATATCCACCTATATAACTAGTATATCACTCTATATAACAATTATATCCCCCTATATAACCATTATATCCTTTATATAACTATTATATCACCCATATAACCAATATATCACCCTATGTAATCTTTATATCCCCTATATAATCATGATATCCTCTATATAACTAGTATATTCTCTATATCACCATTATAACCTCCTATAGAAAAGTATATCAGGGTTTGTAGATACAAGGAGCAAAGGGGAGAGTTCAGCTCCATCTCCTGCAGTGGAGACGCCAAGGGCTCATCCATATCCGGGGCCTCTACCTATAGGGGTCCTACACTGTCATTATCAGACCGTCTGCACCCCAGTCTGGGGGATGATCGGACCCTCATACCCCTCCCTCATCTGCAGGAGGCTCTAAAGATGGTTTATTACAGATGTGTACCTATATCAGGGTATATACCGGATACACCTCGGCTCCAGGGGCGCGGAGTCGGATGATCTCAGCTGGACCCATCTTGCCTCATCTCCCGCAGAGACTCCTCTATCTGCCAGACATGGAGGTCTCAGGAGAAGCCCAGGGGCTGATTGTTCTATAATTAAAGAGACCTGTTTTCTTTCATTCTTGTATGTAGCAGACAGAGAGGGATGGATGTAGACTGAGTGCTGGGGTTCACCTCCTCCTCTACATTGCAATGAGCATATACACAGTCTCTCCCTCTATCTATACAGTATATATGTATAAGTATATAGCTTTATATCACATATGCACAGTATCTGCCATGCTGCACACACAGGCTAGGACTGGCTGGCGGGACGGCAGGGGAATTTCCCTGTGGGCCTCTCTGTAGTAATTTGTCACTTATCCCCCAATATAATCAGTAATTGACACAATACACTTATTTCATATGTACAGATAATAATACTAATAATATTTATTCATTGACATCGCACTATTAACTCCACAGCACTTTACATACATCATCATCTCTATCCTCATTGGGGCTCACAATATACATTCCCTATCAGTCTTTATAGTGTGAGAGGAAACCGGAGGAAACACACGCAAACACAGAGAATATACAGACTACTGGAAGAGGTCATCCTTGGTGGAAATTGAACTCAGGACCCCAGCGCTGCAAAGTAACAGTGCTAACCACTGAGCCACCATATACAGTGCTAACCACTGAGCCACCGTATACAGTGCTAACCACTGAGCCACCGTATACAGTGCTAACCACTGAGCCACCGTATACAGTGCTAACCACTGAGCCACCGTATACAGTGCTAACCACTGACCCACCGTATACAGTGCTAACCACTGAGCCACCATATACAGTGCTAACCACTGAGCCACCGTATACAGTGCTAACCACTGAGCCACCATATACAGTGCTAACCACTGAGCCACCATATGACAGCGCTAACCACATGAGCCACCATATACAGTGCTAACCACTGAGCCACCATATACAGTGCTAACCACTGAGCCACCGTATACAGTGCTAACCACTGAGCCACCATATACAGTGCTAACCACTGAGCCACCGTATACAGTGCTAACCACTGACCCACCGTATACAGTGCTAACCACTGAGTCACCATATACAGTGCTAACCACTGAGCCACCTATACAGTGCTAACCACTGAGCCACCGTATACAGTGCTAACCACTGAGCCACCATATACAGTGCTAACCACTGAGCCACCGTATACAGTGCTAACCACTGAGCCACCGTATACAGTGCTAACCACTGAGCCACCGTATACAGTGCTAACCACTGAGCCACCGTATACAGTGCTAAACCACTGACCCACGTATACAGTGCTAACCACTGAGCCACCATATACAGTGCTAACCACTGAGCCACCATATACAGTGCTAACCACTGAGCCACCATATACAGTGCTAACCACTGAGCCACCATATACAGTGCTAACCACTGAGCCCCATATACAGTGCTAACCACTGAGCCACCATATTACACTGAGTGCTAACCACTGAGCCACCATATACAGTGCTATACCACTGAGCCACCGTATACAGTGCTAACTACTGAGCCACCTATACAGTGCTAACCACTGAGCCACCATATACAGTGCTAACCACTGAGCCACCGTATACAGTGCTAACCACTGAGCCACCGTATACAGTGCTAACCACTGAGCCACCATATACAGTGCTAACCACTGAGCCACCTTATACAGTGCTAACCACTGAGCCACCGTATACAGTGCTAACCACTGAGCCACCGTATACAGTGCTAACCACTGACCACCGTATACAGTGCTAACCACTGAGCCACCATATACAGTGCTAACCACTGAGCCACCGTATACAGTGCTAACCACTGAGCCACCATATACAGTGCTAACCACTGAGCCACCGTATACAGTGCTAACCACTGAGCCACCATATACAGTGCTAACCACTGAGCCACCATATACAGTGCTAACCACTGAGCCACCGTATACAGTGCTAACCACTGAGCCACCGTATACAGTGCTAACCACTGAGCCACCGTATACAGTGCTAACCACTGAGCCACCATATACAGTGCTAACCACTGAGCCACCGTATACAGTGCTAACCACTGAGCCACCATATACAGTGCTAACCACTGAGCCACCGTATACAGTGCTAACCACTGAGCCACCATATACAGTGCTAACCACTGAGCCACCATATACAGTGCTAACCACTGAGCCACCATATACAGTGCTAACCACTGAGCCACCATATACTGTGCTAACCACTGAGCCACCATATACAGTGCTAACCACTGAGCCACCATATACAGTGCTAACCACTGAGCCACCGTATACAGTGCTAACCACTGAGCCACCATATACAGTGCTAACCACTGAGCCACCATATACAGTGCTAACCACTGAGCCACCATATACAGTGCTAACCACTGAGCCACCGTATACAGTGCTAACCACTGAGCCACCATACAGTGCTGACCACTGAGCCACCATATACAGTGCTGACCACTGAGCCACCATATACAGTGCTAACCACTGAGCCACCGTATACAGTGCTAACCACTGAGCCACCATATACAGTGCTAACCACTGAGCCACCATATACAGTGCTAACCACTGAGCCACCATATACAGTGCTAACCACTGAGCCACCATAACAGTGCTAACCACTGAACCACCATATACAGTGCTAACCACTGAGCCACCATATACAGTGCTAACCACTGAGCCACCATATACAGTGCTAACCACTGAGCCACCGTATACAGTGCTAACCACTGAGCCACCGTATACAGTGCTAACCACTGAGCCACCGTATACAGTGCTAACCACTGAGCCACCATATACAGTGCTAACCACTGAGCCACCATATACAGTGCTAACCACTGAGCCACCGTATACAGTGCTAACCACTGAGCCACCTATACGTGCTAACCACTGAGCCACCTATACAGTGCTAACCACTGAGCCACCATATACAGTGCTAACCACTGAGCCACCGTATACAGTGCTAACCACTGAGCCACCATATACAGTGCTAACCACTGAGCCACCATATACAGTGCTAACCACTGAGCCACCATATACAGTGCTAACCACTGAGCCACCTATACAGTGCTAACCACTGAGCCACCATACAGTGCTACCACTGAGCCACCATATACAGTGCTACCACTGAGCCACCATATACAGTGCTAACCACTGAGCCACCGTATACAGTGCTAACCACTGAGCCACCATATACAGTGCTAACCACTGAGCCACCATATACAGTGCTAACCACTGAGCCACCATATTACAGTGCTAACCACTGAGCCACCATATACAGTGCTAACCACTGAACCACCATATACAGTGCTAACCACTGAGCCACATATACGTGCAACCATGAGCACCATATACAGTGCTAACCACTGAGCCACCGTATACAGTGCTAACCAGCACTGTAGCCACCAGTATACAGTGCTAACCACTGAGCCACCTATACAGTGCTAACCACTGAGCCCCATATACAGTGCTAACCACTGAGCCACCATATACAGTGCTAACCACTGAGCCACCTATACAGTGCTAACCACTGAGCCACCATTACAGTGCTAACCACTGAGCACCTATACAGTGCTAACCACTGAGCACCATATACAGTGCTAACCTGAGCACCTATACAGTGCTAACCACTGAGCCACATATACAGTGCTAACCACTGAGCCACCTATCAGTGCTAACCACTGACCACATATACAGTGCTAACCACTGAGCCACCTATACATGCTAACCCTGAGCCACCATATACAGTGCTAACCACTGAGCCCATATACAGGCTAACACTGAGCACCTTACAGTGCTAACCACTGAGCCACCATATACATGCTAACCACTGAGCCACATATACAGTGCTAACCACTGAGGCCACGTATACAGTGTAACCACTGAGCCACCAAATACAGTGCTAACCACTGAGCCACATATACTGCTAACCACTGAGCCACCGTATACAGTGCTAACCACTGACCACCTATACAGTGCTAACACTGGAGCCACCGTATACAGTGCTAACACTGAGCCACCTATACAGTGCTAAACCACTGAGCACGCTATACAGTGCTAACCACTGAGCCACTATACAGTGCTAACCATGAGCCACATATACAGTGCTACCACTGAGCCACCATATACAGTGCTAACCACTGAGCCACCATATACAGTGCTAACCACTGAGCCACATATACAGTGCTAACCACTGAGCCACGTATACAGTGCTAAACACTAGCACGTCAGGCTAACCATGAGCCATATACAGTGCTAACACTGAGCCACCGTATACAGTGCTAACCATGAGCACGTATTACAGTGCTAACCACTGAGCCCAGTATACAGTGCTAACCACTGAGCCACATATACAGTTGCTAACCACTGAGCCACCTATACAGGCTAACCACTGACCACCTATACAGTGCTAACCACTGAGCCACCATCGTGTACACTGAGCACGTTAACAGTGCTAACCACTGAGCCACCTATACAGTGCTAACCACTGAGCCCATATACAGTGTAACCTGGCCACCGTATACAGTGCTAACCATGAGCCACCGAACGCGCTAACCCTATCCACCTTACGTGCTAACCACTGAGCCACCGTATGTCTACATGACCCCATTACGTGCAACACATGACACCGACGGCTACCATGAACTTAAGTGCTAACACTGAGCCACCATATACAGTGCTAACCACTGAGCCACATATACAGTGCTAACCACTGACCATATTAAGTCTACATGCACATATACAGTGCTAACATGACACCTATACAGTGCTAACCATGAGCCACGTAGTAACCGAGCACCTACAGGACCACTGAGGGCCCCCATATACAGTGCTAACCACTGAGCCACCGTTACAGTGCTAACCCTGGCCACCATATACAGTGCTAACCACTGACCACATATACAGTGCTAACACAGCCACATACATGTAACCACTGACCACTATATACAGTGCTAACCACTGAGCCACTATATACAGTGCTAACCACTGAGCACGTATACAGTGCTACCACTGAGCACCTATACAGTGCTAACCACTGAGCCACCATATACAGTGCTAACCACTGAGCCACCATATACAGTGCTAACCACTGACCCACCATATACAGTGCTAACCACTGAGCCACCATATACAGTGCTAACCACTGAGCCACCATATACAGTGCTAACCACTGAGCCACCATATACAGTGCAACCACTGACCCACCATATACAGGCTAACCACTGAGCCCCATAACAGTGCTAACCACTGACCACCATATACAGTGCTAACCATGTACCACTAGAATAAAGGAATCATATTTTACAAACTACCAGTACATATTATACAGAAGCAGAGGGAAATGAAGGCTGGGACTGGCCGGCAGGAGGGCAGGAGAATTTACCCCGAACATGATCAGTATTTGGCACAATACACTTGTTTCACTGTGTAAAGATAAAGGAATCTTCTCATTAAACTACCCAGAATATTATTATATAGAAGCAGAGGTAAATCTATATTCTGTTTTGATTTTGGAGCCATTATACAGAGGGAAATGAAGGCTCGGACTGGCCGGCGGGAGGGCAGGGAAATCTCCCGGTGGGCCTCTGCAATAATCTGTCACTTATCACCTAACATGAGTAGTTGGCACAATACACCTGTAGAGATAAAGGAATCTTCTCATCTCATCAGAATATCATTATATAGAAGCAGAGGACAATTTGGTAATATGTAATATTTGTATGGAGTTGATCAGTGGCCCCCGGAGTGATTGTTACTGGTGGCCCCCGCCGCCCCAGTCTGACACACAGTGGGGAATCACATCATCTCTGGAGATATGTAACTACCGTTTGCATTGCAATGAAAGTAAGAAGGAGTTATCCCCGACACCTCCAGCCTCCTCCTCTTCCTCAGCTTCTGTCATCTGCAATGTGTAAGGAGAGCTGGAGCTGCACCGGCTGTGATTGCTGTCACTCATCATCTCGTCTCTCTCCATGACAGGTGGACCCTTTACACATCAATCATCCAGGACCGGGACCCCCTGCTATGTCTCTCTATCCGACCTTCTGTATTCTGGGGACTTTCTTTGTGACCTTCTCTGCAGACACAGCCGAGCTCTGGATTTACCTAAAGACTGTGAGTATCTGATCACTATTCATAATATAATCAATCCTCTGTGAGCACAGAGCGCACAGGCTGCACTGCTATTAACCAGCAGAAGCTTCAGCAACAAGGCCAGGGGAACAGAGAGCAGCAGCACCAAGGACAGGGGCACAGAGAGCAGCAGCACCAAGGCCAGGGGCTCAGAGAGCAGCAGCACCATGCCAGGGGCATAGAGAGCAGCAGCACCAAGGCCAGGGGCACAGAGAGCAGCAGCACCAAGGCCAGGGGCACAGAGAGCAGCAGCACCAGGGCCAGGGGCTCAGAGAGCAGCAGCACCAAGGCCAGGGGCACAGAGAGCAGCAGCACCAAGGCAGGGGCTCAGAGAGCAGCAGCACCAAGGCAGGGGCCATAGAGAGCAGCAGCACCAAGGCCAGGGGCATAGAGAGCAGCAGCACCAGGCCAGGGGCACAGAGAGCAGCAGCCACCAAGGCCAGGGGCACAGAGAGCAGCAGCACCAAGGCCAGGGGCACAGAGAGCAGCAGCACCAAGGCCAGGGCCACAGAGAGCAGCAGCACCAAGGCCAGGGCACAGATAGCAGCAGCACCAAGGCCAGGGGCACAGAGAACAGCAGCACCAGGACAGGGGCACAGAGAGCAGCAGCACCAAGGCCAGGGGCACAGAGAGCATCAGCACCAAGGACAGGGGCACAGAGGAGCAGCAGCACCAAGGCCAGGGGCACAGAGATCAGCAGCACCAAGGCTAGGGGCACAGAGAGCAGCAGCACCAAGGCCAGGGGCACAGAGAGCAGCAGCAGCACCAAGGCCAGGGGCACAGAGAGATGCAGCACCAAGGCCAGGGGCACAGAGAGCAGCAGCACCAAGGCCAGGGGCACAGAGAGCAGCAGCAACAAGGCCAGGGGCACAGAGAGCAGCAGCACAAGGCCAGGGGCACAGAGAGCAGCAGCACCAAGGCCAGGGGGCACAGAGAGCAGCAGCACCAAGGCCAGGGCCACAGAGACAGCAGCACCAGGGCCAGGGGCACAGAGAGCAGCAGCACCAAGGCCAGGGCCACAGAGAGCAGCAGTATTGGGCAAGGGGTGCAGGAGAGAAGCAGCACCAAGAGAGGGGCACAAAAGAGCAGCCGGTACCTCGGCCAGGGGTGCAGAGAGCAGCAGTACCTGGGCCAGGGGTGCAGAGAGCAGCAGCACAAAGACCAGGGGAACAGAGAGCAGCAGCACCAAGGCCAAGGGCACAGAGAGCAGCAGCATCAAGGCCAGGGACGCAGAAGAGCAGCAGCACCAATGCCAGGTGCAAGAGAGCAGCAGCACCAAGGCCAGGGGCACAGAGAGCAGCAGCCCAAGGCCAAGGACACAGAGAGTAGTATTACCCGGGTCAGGAGTGCAGAGAACAGCAGCACCAAGGCCAGGGGCAGAAAGAGCAGCAGCACTAAGGCCAGGTATACAGAGAGTAGCAGTACCTGGGCCAGGGGTGCAGAGAGTAGCAGCACCAAGGCCAGGGGCACAGATCAGCAGCACTAAGGCCAGGGGCACAGAGAGCAGCAGCACCAAGGCCAGGGGCACAGAGAGCAGCAGCACCAAGGCCAGGGGCACAGAGAGCAGCAGCACCAAGGCCAGGGGCAGAGAGAAACAGCAGCACCAAGGCCAGGGGCACAGAGAGCAGCAGTACCAAGGCCAGGGCACAGAGAGCAGCAGCAGTAAAAGGCCAGGGGCACAGAGAGCAGCAGCACCAAGGCCAGGGGCACAGAGAGCAGCATCACCAAGGCCAGGGGCACAGAGAGCAGCATCACCAAGGCCAGGGGCACAGAGAGCAGCAGCACCAGGACCAGGGCCACAGAGAGCAGCAGCACCAGGGCCAGGGGCTCAGAGAGCAGCAGCACCAAGGCCAGGTGCATGGAGAGCAGCAGCACCAAGGCCAGGGGCATAGAGAGTAGCAGCACCAAGGCCAGGGGCATAGAGAGCAGCATCACAAGGCCAGGGGCACAGAGAGCAGCAGCACCAGGACCAGGGCCACAGAGAGCAGCAGCACCAGGGCCAGGGGCTCAGAGAGCAGCAGCACCAAGGCCAGGGGCACAGAGAGCAGCAGCACCAGGACCAGGGCCACAGAGAGCAGCAGCACCAGGGCCAGGGGCACAGAGAGCAGCAGCACCAAGGCCAGGGCCCCAGAGAGCAGCAGTATCTGGGCAAGGGGTGCAGAGAGAAGCAGCACCAAGACGAGGGGCACAAGAGCAGCAGGTACCTGGGCCAGGTGTGCAGAGAGCAGCAGTACCTGGGCCAGGGGTGCAGAGAGCAGCAGCACAAAGACCAGGGGAACAGAGAGCAGCAGCACTAAGGCCAGGTGTACAGAGAGTAGCAGTACTAAGGCCAGGGGTGCAGAGAGCAGCAGCACCAAGGCCAAGGGCACAGAGCACAGCAGCAGTGAGGCTTGGGACACAGAGAGCAGCAGCATCAAGGCCAGGGACGCAGAAAGCAGCAGCACCAATGCCAGGTGCACAGAGAGCAGCAGCACCAAGGCCAGGGGCACAGAGAGCAGCAGCCCCAAGGCCAAGGACACAGAGAGTAGTATTACCTCGGTCAGGAGTGCAGAGAACAGCAGCACCAAGGCCAGGGGCAGAAAGAGCAGCAGCACTAAGGCCAGGTATACAGAGAGTAGCAGTACCTGGGCCAGGGGTGCAGAGAGCAGCAGCACCAAGGCCAGGGGCACAGATCAGCAGCACTAAGGCCAGGGGCACAGAGAGCAGCAGCACCAAGGCCAGGGGCATAGAGAGCAGCAGCACCAAGGCCAGGGGCACAGAGAGCAGCAGCACCAAGGCCAGGGGCACAGAGAGCAGCAGCACCAAGGCCAGGGGCACAGAGAGCAGCAGCACCAAGGCCAGGGGCACAGAGAGCAGCAGCACCAAGGCCAGGGGCACAGAGAGCAGCAGCACCAAGGCTAGGGGCACAGAGAGCAGCAGCACCAAGGCAGGGGCACAGAGAGAGCACCCAAGACAGGCCACGAGAGCAGCAGTATCTCGGCACAGGTGCAGAGAGAAAAGCACCAAGACCGAGAGGCAACAAAAGCAGCAGTACCTGGGCCAGGAGTGCAGATAGCAGCAGTACCTGGGCCAGGGGTGCAGATAGAGCAGGACCAAGGGCACAGAGCACAGCAGCAATGAGGCTAGGGGTACAGAGAGCAGCAGCACCAAGGTCAGGGGACACAGAGCAGCAGCACCAAGGGAGGGGCACAGAGAGCAGCAGCAACAAGGCCAGGGGCACAGAGAGCAGCAGCAACAAGGCCAGGGGCACGAGAGCATCAGCACCAAAGCCAGGTGCACAGAGCAAGCAGTACCCGGCCAGGGGTGCAGAGAGCAGCAGTAGCATCAAGGCCAGAGGGGCACAGAGAGCATCAGCACCAAGGCAGGGGCACAGAGAGCAGCAGTATCTGGGCCACAGGTGCACACAGAAGCAGCACCAAGACCAGGGCACAAAGAGCAGCAGCACCAAGGCAAGGGTGCAGAGAGCAGCAGTATCTGGGCAAGGGGTGCAGAGAGAAGCAGCACCAAGACGAGGGGCACAAAGAGCAGCAGTACCTCGGCCAGGGGTGCAGAGAGCAGCAGAACCTGGGCCAGGGCACAGAAGAGCAGCAGCACCAAGACCAGGGCACAAAGAGCAGCAGTACCTAGGCCAGGGTGCAGAGAGCAGCAGCACCAAGGCCAGGGGCACAGAAAGCAGCAGCACCAAGGCCAGAGCCACAGAGAGCAGCAGTATCTGGCAAGGGGTGCAGAGAGAAGCAGCACCAAGACGAGGGGCACAAAGAGCAGCAGTACCTCGGCCAGGGTGCAGAGAGAGCAGCAACACCAAGGTCAGGGGCACAGAGAGCAGCAGCACCAAGGCCAGGGGCACAGAGAGCAGCAGCAACAAGGCCAGGGGCACGAGAGCAGCAGCACAAGGCCAGGGGCACGAGAGCATCAGCACCAAAGCCAGGTGCACAGAGAGCAGCAGCACCAAGGCCAGGGGCCAGAGAGCAGCAGCAACAAGGCCAGGGGCACGAGAGCATCAGCACCAAAGCCAGGTGCACAGAGCACAGCAGTACCCCGGCCAGGGCACATAGAGCAGCAGCAATGAGGCCAAGGGCACGAGCACAGCAGCAATGAGGCCAGGGGCGCAGAGAGCAGCAGCACCAAGGACAGGGCACAGAGAGCAGCAGCACAAGGCCAGGGGCACAGAGAGCAGCAGCCAAGGCCAGGGGCACAGAGAGCAGCAGCACTACGCCGCACCTGGCAGAATATGGCAGCAGGTGCACACTTGTCTTAGCTTGTTACAGTACAGAAGGAGATCTCATTCTCCAAACAGCTACGTTTGTCTGCACTGTATATGGAGGTGTAGCGCTGTGTTTGTACTATATATGGAGGTGTAGCGCTGTGTCCTGTACTGTATATGGAGGTGTAGCGCTGTGTCTGCACTGTATTGAGTGTAGCGCTGGTCTGCACTGTATATGGAGGTGTAGCGCTGTGTCCATGCACTATGGAGGTGTAGCACTGTGCCTGCACTGTATATGGAGGTGTAGCGCTGTGTCTGCAGTGTATATGGAGGTGTAGCGCTGTGCCTGTACTGTATAAACGATAAAAAAAAATGCATAAGGCCTGCTGTATTTTCACTTCTTAGCACTGATAAAGCGGACCGCTGCGAGCTGCCATCCTCAGCAATCTAGTTTTGCTTGGCTGACAAAAAAAGTGTGGGCTTCGTCCTATTTTATTTGCCAGCCATGGTAAAATAGGCAGCTGGGGGCTGGTATTCTCAGCATGGTGGGACCCATAGTTATTGGGCCCCCCCACGCTATAGAATAGCAGCCACAGCCGCTCCAGGCTCTTCCAGTTGCCCTGGTGCGGTGGCAATTGGGTAATAAGGGTTTATGCCAGCTGAATATTGCCTACAGTCACATATGGGGAGGGCAGTGAAAAGAGCACAGACCTACAGTACATATGGGGAGGTCAGAGAAAAGAGCACAGGATCTACAGTCACATATGGGGGAGGTCAGAGAAAAGAGCACAGGACCTACAGTCACATATAAGAGAGGTCAGAGAAAAGAGCACAGGACCTACAGTCACATATGGGGAGTGCAGAGAAAAGAGCACAGGACCTACAGTCACATATGGGGGAGGTCAGAGAAAAGAGCACAGGACCTACAGTCACATATGGGGGAGGTCAGAGAAAAGAGCACAGGACCTACAGTCACATATGGGGAGTGCAGAGAAAAGAGCACAGGACCTACAGTCACATATGGGGAAGGTCAGAGGAAAGAGCACAGGACCTACAGTCACATATGGGGGAGGTCAAGAGAATAGAACACAGGACATACAGTCACATATGGGGGAGGTCAGAGAAAAGATCACAGGATCTACAGTCACATATGGGGGAGGTCAGAGAAAAGAGCACAGGACCTACAGTCACATATGAGAGAGGTCAGAGAAAAGAGCACAAGATCTACAGTCACATATGGGGGAGGTCAGAGAAAAGAGCACAGGACCTAGAGTCACATATGGGGGAGTGGAGAGAAAGAGCACAGGACCTACAGTCACATATGGGGGAGGTCAGAGAAAAGAGCACAGGACCTACAGTCACATATAGGGGAGGTCAGAGAAAAGAGCACAGGACCTACAGTCACATATGGGGGAGGTCAGAGAAAAGAGCACAGGACCCACAGTCACATATGGGGGAGGTCAGAGAGAAAGAGCACAGGACCTACAGTCACATATGGGGGAGGTCAGAGAAAAGAGCACAGGACCTACAGTCACATATGGGGGAGGTCAGAGAAAAAAGCACAGGACCTACAGTCACATATGGAGGAGGTCAGAGAAAAGAGCACAGGACCTACAGTCACATGTGGGGGAGGTCAGAGAAAAGAGCACAGGACCTACAGTCACGTATGGGGGAGGTCAGAGAAAAGAGCACAGGACCTACAGTCACATATGGGGAGGTCAGAGAGAAGAGCACAGGACCTACAGTCACATATGGGGAGGTCAGAGAAAAGAGCACAGGACCTACAGTCGCATATGGGGAGGTCAGAGAAAAGAGCACAGGACCTACAGTCACATATGGGGGAGGTCAGAGAAAAGAGCACAGGACCTACAGTCACATATGGGGAGGTCAGAGAAAAGAGCACAGGACCTACAGTCACATATGGGGGAGGTCAGAGAAAAGAGCACAGGACCTACAGTCACATATGGGGAGGTCAGAGAAAAGAGCACAGGACCTACAGTCACATATGGGGGAGGTCAGAGAAAAGAGCACAGGACCTACAGTCACATATGGGGGAGGTCAGAGAAAAGAGCACAGGACCTACAGTCACATATGGGGGAGGTCATAGAAAAGAGCACAGGACCTACAGTCACATATGGGGGAGGTCAGAGAAAAGAGCACAGGACCTACAGTCACATATGGGGGAGGTCAGAGAAAAGAGCACAGGACCTACAGTCACATATGGGGGAGGTCAGAGAAAAGAGCACAGGTCTCCGTGGTTTCATCCAATTTGCCTTTTTTCACTGTTGATCCAATACACACAAATATAATAATTCTGTGTATCACATTCATCCCTAATATGAAATTGAACGTTACTTTCTTCTTGGGTGAGAACGTTTCCTCTTTTGCTTTTGACTTTAATGAGGAGAAACATAGTAACTGAATCTCCTGTGCGGTTATGTCAGTTCTCCACAATAATAACTCCGGGGACGTTTTAAAGTATTAATTAAATAATCAGCACAAAAATGTATCATTGTGTCACGCGTTGAGTCAGTGTCTGTGGACAGATGCGGCTGCCGTTCCTCGCAGGATCCTCGCACTCGCGTCTTCTCTTTCTTGGTCCTGTTTGCCTATGTTACATCCGCCCCTGCTATATTTGTACACCCAAGTTATGGGTGTAACAATATGGCGTCCGGTAGCGCTCCATGGCAGTCACCATCCTAACGCCAATACCCCGCCACTTCCACTGACCTGACAGGGCCTGTAGTGATGTCACTGTCATGTGACTGATCACATGACTGTTACATCACCAAAGGTCTAATAAGCAGCAAAAAGCAGCCAGGTACTCTCCCCGCTCAGCCCGTACTCACACCCCTAAGGCTGCACTCATCCTCACTCAGCACCCAGTAACCCTTGCTGAGGGATGAGTGGGGCGAGCGGGCCGAGTGATGTGTGGGCCGAGTGGTGTTCGGGCTGAGGTGAGCACAGGCGTGAGGTGAGTGTGGGCTGAGTGAAGTGTGGGCTGAGTGGTGCTGAGGTGAGCGCAGGCTAAACGGGGCTGAGGTGAGTGTGGGCTGAGTAGTTCTGAAGTTAGCTCAAGCTGAGTGGTGCTCAGCTAACTGCGGGCTGAGTGGTGCTGAGATGAGCGCAGGATGAGCAGGGATGAGGTGAGTGTGGGCTGAGTAGTGCTGAAGTGAGTGTGGACTGAGCGGGGCTGAGGTGGTGGCGGGGCTGAGCAAAGGTGAGTTTGGCCAGAGAGCGAGGGTAAGTGTGTGCTAAGCGATGGTGAGTGGTTGCTAAGTGGGGGTGAGTGGTTGCTAAGCGTGGTGAGTGCAGCCTGAGGGGGGTGAGTGGTTGCTGAGTGGGGGGAGAGTACGGGATGAGCGGGGGAGAGTACCTGGCTGCTCTGTGCTGCTTATTGGACCTTTGGTGACTTCACAATCATGTGATCAGTCACATGACAGTGACATCACTACAGGCCCTGTCAGGTCAGTGGGAGTGACGAGGCGGGTGGAAGGGAATGGCGTTAGGATGTGTGACTGGCATGGAGCGCTACCGGACGCCATATTGTTACACCCATGACTTGGGTGTACAAATATGGGGCGGGCGGATGTGACATAGGTGGACAACCAGACGGAAGTGGAGGAGCCACTGCACAATTATATATAGAGATGGATCTATACAGCTGATTTTGACATTTGGTACAACTAAATGCAGTATACCTTTTTTTACATGGGACTGCAAGTAATCCATTATATCATAGATTCTTTAATAGGGTGTAATTTTGTCCTCACCTCTGACGCTGCGTCTTGTCATCCATATTTTTTTTTGGGGTGGATAAAGGTGATCAGGCATCTCACAGAGGATTCTGCTTGTGGCGCCTGTGGTTTTACATAGGACTGCATGTTAACACTGTAATCGAGCAGCCCCAGACAAGTAAGCATAATAAGATCATGTCAGCCCCAACGGTGGAGATTACCAGACGTCTGGGGATAACGGGCCGCACACGGGGCCTGACCCCCCTCTATGGGATCGTATTAGGGCTTCACCCTTCTATTAAGCTCCGTCACGTTCCTGATTCCTGGCGGTCGGGGACTCGCTACAATTGGTTTCCCACAGGGCTGGAATCGAAAAAGCCAAGGTGCCCTGAGAGCAGAAAGGACTCGAGTGTTTCCTCCAGTAAATACATGAACGCAGGTAGCAGAGGGCACCGAGGTGTAGAGGCAGTCCCATGTAAGATCAGAAGCGACTACACTCCTCCAGTCATATACGTAGGTCTATTGTCTATTCTATGGAGATCTTTACACATTCTGATTGTCTTTCTTAAAAGGGCGTTTTCAAAATTGGGAGTTATCTCTATCCAGTCATTAAATATAGGATAACTTCCCGATCCCTGAGGACCTAAGTGTGAGTGACCTAGGGTCCAGACGCCATGTCGGGAGTCTACTAAACAACTGCCGACTGGCTACATGGAAGCTACCGTATGTGGCCATGTATTAGTTTGTGTGTCATGCATGTATCAACTCACAGGGAGGTACAGGGAGAATAAAGCCCAAACCACTGAAACCACACCCACACCCTACTTGTTCCTGTACAGATTAGAATGTCCCTAGCTGCACCCACACTCTACTGGTTCCTGTACAGACTAGAATGTCCCAGCCACACCCTACTGGTTCCTGTACAGATTAGAATGTCCTTAGCTGCACCCACACCCTGCTGGTTCCTGTACAGACTAGAATGTCCCCAGCCATGTCCACACTCTACTTGTTCCTGTACAGATTAGAATGTCCCTAGCTGCACCCACACCCTACTGGTTCCTGTACAGACTAGAATGTCCCCAGCCACACCCTACTGGTTCCTGTACAGATTAGAATGTCCCCCTAGCTGCAACACCACACCCTGCTGGTTTCCTGTACAGACTAGAATGTCCCAGCCATGTCCACACCCTACTTGTTCCTGTACAGATTAGAATGTCCCTAGCTGCACCGACACCCTACTGGTTCCTGTACAGATTAGAATGTTACTAGCCCACCCACACCTACTGGTTCCCGTAAAGACTAGAATGCCCCCAGCCACACCCACACCCTACTGGTTCTGTACAGATTAGAATGTCCCTAGCTGCACCCACACCCTACAGGTTCCTGTATAGATTAGAATGTCTCTAGCATACCAACACCTACTGGTTCCTGTAAAGACTAGAATGTCCTCAGCCACACCCACACCCTACTGGTTCCTGTACAGCTTAGAATGTCCCTAGCTGCACCCACACCCTACTGGTTCCTGTACAGACTAGAATGTCCCTAGCCACCCACACCCTACTGGTTCCTGTACAGACTAGAATGTCCCTAGCCACACCCACACCCTACTGGTTCCTGTACAGACTATAATGTTTGTAGCGGCACTGACACCATACTGGTTCCTGTACAGACTAGAATGTTCCTAGTCGCACAGGGGGAAGTGAGAGCGCACAGTGGGGGAGAGAGAGCACACAGAGTTGAGTTGGGGAGAGACAGTACATAGGGGCGAGAGAGAGAGAGCATACAGGGGGAGAGAGAGCGCAATGGGAGAGAGAGCGCACATTGGGAGAGAGAGAGACTGCACAAGAGGAGAGAGCACACACAAGGGGATGAAGAGCCAATCGGGGGAGAGTGATCTCAAATGAGGATGTGAGCAGTAGCAAGCTGTCAAGCCATGGCCCCCCCATGCAGCATTAGCTCCCCCCGCCCTCCTCGGTAGTGCTGTGATTAGTAGTGGGACTAATAATAATAGCACACTTCTAAAATTGGGCCCCTTCTAGTAATGTTATAAATGGGGTCTCCTTCTCAGCTAGAATGGGGCCCCGTTATATATTTTTCTTCTGGTCCATTAGAAGGTTTTCTTCCTGGGGGAGTGAGTAGACGAGCAGCAGCCGGCGGTGTCAGCAGGTGTCACGGCGTCTGTCCGGGGAACGTTCTGCCGTCGACAGGGACCGGAACAGACATTTCATCTCTTATTAAATCTCCAGGACGGAATCTTATAAATGCTGATGACGGCGACTTCTCCAGATCCTAAGTGACGGCCCGGGGCGGCTTCACTCTGCCGTAGAGTCATGGTGACTCCGAACTCTCGTCACCGTCATGTCTCCAGGTCGGGGCTGATATTCTACAAATAAGAACATAGAATCGAGTGTTCATACTGATCTCCCTGGTTCTGCCAGGAGTGGACACCGGAGTCCGAGGCTGTGAGGGATTCCACCCCCAGCAGCCAACACCGGAGAGCGGGAGATTCCAAGTCTCCCGTCTACCGCGAAGCCCAGGAGACACAGCAGCACTAGGGAGCTCAGGGACAACAGCGGGAGGAGGGTAACCCAGAGAGGGCTCGAGCTGCCTGTCATACGGGTGAGAGACTGTACGCAGGAGGAGACAGGGTCAGGCAGCTAAGACCCGCCAAGAGAAGCTCACCGGAGAGGAGAATCCCAACTTGCTTCCAGGCCACCCGGACTCCTGACATCTCTTGTGGACAGTACCCTGGACTAAACCTGCTACTACTACCAGTAAGGGTAACGGAGACCTCAACCCTTGTGTCTGTCGGTCATTCCGCACTCTCAGTCCTGCACCCCCAACGGCATACCACCGCCATAGACTATACCGGCTGCCCTGTGGATCCGCTCCACCCGTGGGGAGCTACACGATCACTGTTGCACTCCCATCATCCCCAGAGGTCCCACACTGCAGCCGCGGCCACTAATAGCTGCATACCACGGGTGGCGTCACGACAATTATCCCTAAGCCACTAGTCCAGAACTTGCAAACTCGACCCCCAGGGCCACAAGACCGGGCCTCGACCCGTGACTCCCGCAGCAGAACAGCGGGCCCGGTCCCGAGTACCCCACAGCCCCAGGGCACGTCACCAACCCCTCTTACCAGTCTACTAAGTGATTAATGATCTAAAAGGTAACGTTTCTCCTTGTGGAGAGTGACATGCCAGTATGAGAACACTCATCAAGCATGCTATTGTGGTGCGCCTGCAGATTGGTCACCTACTCCACAGGTGAGGTGTCACCGTTCCCAGGTAAGATGGGTCGCAAATCCAGACACACAGAACTGCACACAACATCATCCCAAATCAGGGCCAGGGGATTCGGGCGGACCCTATAGAGAGGGAGGGCCCCATCTTCTGGTCAGGAGGAGGGGTTAGCAGTAGGTTAGAAAAGGAGTCAAAGTAGGAGGGGAGATAACACTCTAGAAGAGAGAGAGAATGTCGAGGAAGCCGTCCGGAGCAGACACAGGACTGAGAGTGTCCTAGGGGATACGGGAGTGGGGAATCCACCCTGTGCCCCAAATCCGGTCCTGACCCAAGTTGGGCGGAGGGACTGGTTGTCGGAGGGGACTGACCCTGATCTGGTTTAGGTGCTCCAGGCCCCGACAAGTAAAACTGGAGGCCACTGGCTTTGCAGGAGCAGAGGCCACAAACTATGGATAATGTGCAGGACGGTGGCTAGAACTGTGGTCAGGGGACGTTGCCCGACAAGGTCCACAGCCATCAGCCTGGAGAGATTCCAGAGCAGGGAAGGGAAAACCCATGAAAGGTGTCTCAGCAGAGCGATCCCGATCTCCTGGCCGTATTCTGGAGGAGCACCCGGCTGGGTGACCTTGCCCTATCAGTAAGTAAATGTAAAGAACTGCACGAACTGTCTGTGTTGACCCTCTTCATCGCCAAATCCCCGTCCAGCTATAGACTTTTCTGTCTGCCCTGGGGCCCCCGCTCCACCTGTGGGCAGTGACACCATCCCGGCTGCCCTACCATCTGCCCCAGCGGTCTGAAACTGCAGTGTCAGCCATCCCTTGCTGAACACCACGGGTGGCGTCACAAACTTGTCCCTTGTAAATAGCCCCTTTTACTGCACACCGAGAGTTACGGTCACTGTGATCCCCCTGAGAACTGATCGGCCCGGTCCCGAGTACCCCACAGCCCTGGGTCCGCTGCACTATGCTCCTCTGGGAAAGCAAATATGCTAATTGTCTCTTTATAGAGGACTTGCACTCTGGCACCCCCTATTGGAATTAGCTATCCTAAAAGTCAATATTGACCCTTTAACGAGCCTTGTCATATCACGTAGGATAATTAAAGAGTCAATACTGATTTAGGAAGACAACTTCCAATAGGTGTCACTAGAGTGCATATCTAACTTCCCTTAGGAGCATTGTGTTGCTTATGAGCCTCCTTACACTGGCATGTCACTCTCCACAAGGAGAAACGTTACCTCTTAGATCCAAATCTGAGCCTCTCACCTGAGCAAGACCCTACAAGATCTCTGTAAATACTTAGTGAGTGATGGTGAAATCTTTGGGACTTCACTAAAGTTGATCTTCTTTCTCCAAAGTCCCATAGAGACGTCTTCCGGTTTATCAGCCATTTATGGCATATGCTATGTATATATGATAAATCCTGCAGAATATTCCATTCACACAAAATGGAATTCCCCTTTAAGAGAATCTCAGCTCCCCACTAACCCTAATTATTGTATATGTATTAGACTAAATGCCTGAGAACCGGCCTGGGGAGCAAATGCATCTTTGCCCCCCGGCCCAGTCCGCCCCTGTAAACCTTTTGTCCCGAATCTGTCTCCATATATTATGGATGGACGTCGCCTCATTCATCCATAAACCATAGACGTCTAATCTGATGAATAATTTGTATTCGAGCGTCGCCTCCATTTCTACAGTTTTCTTAAAAGCCGTCACTATGTTGTGCCAAGGTCATAAACACATGGAGGATGTCGCCGTTCTCTCCGAGCTCCGGTTGCCCTCGTTTTAGCTGATCGGAGACAGTAATTCCCAGGACTCGTGAGCGGTGAGCGCCCCGCGCCGTCTACAATCCTCCTGTTATGTGTCGCTAATTGTTTTGCTACATGAAGGGCGCGCGGCTTTAAGATTCAGTCTTTTGGGTACATGAAAAAATAAGAAGCTACTAAAAATGTATCATCGAGGGATTTTCAGGCCAAGACTGGAATTAGAGACTGTACAATTTATATTTTCCTTACTATGAAAAAGTATTTGCACCCTTTTATCTTATACTAGATGGGTGCCCAATGCTATCGCATGGGGAGGGCGGTGGCCGTCTTTCCCCCCCCCCCCCGAGCGCTCTCCCCCTGTGCGCGCTCTCTCCCCTCTGTGCACTTGCCTCTCCCTCCTCCTGTGCTGCCTTCTCCCCTTGTGTGCTGTCTCATTTGAGCTGTCTCCCTCATGTGCACTCTCTCCCCCCTGTGTACTTGCCCTTCCCCCTGTACTCTTGTCCCTCTCCCTGTGTGCTATCTTTCCCCACTGTGCGCTGTCTCTGCCCCATGGGTGCTGATTCTGCCCCCTGCACGCTCTTTTCCCCTTGTTTGCTCTCTCTCTCCCCTTGTGCTGTCTTTCTCTCCTGTGCACTCTCTTCCCTTGTTCTATCTCTCCCCTCTGTGTGCTCTCTCTTCCCCCGTGTGCTGTCTCTTCCCCTGTGTGCTCTTTCTTCCCCTTTGCACCGTCTCTGTACCCCAGTGCACTGTCTCTGCCCCTCTGTGTGCTGTCTCTGCCCCATTTCTGCACTCCTGTCCTCCTGTATGTGCTTCCCTTGTATGCTCTTTCCCTGTGTGCTGTTTTCCCCTCTGTGCTCTCTCCACCCCCTGTGTGCTCTCTCTCTTCCCCCTGTATGCGCTCTCTACCCTTCTGTGTTCCATCTCTCTCTCACCCCTGTGCGCTTTCCCCTGTGCACTTTGTCTGTCTCCTCCTGTGCTGTTTCCTAGCCATGCACTCTCCCCATGTGCTGTCTCTCCCCTCTGTGCTGCCCCCCCCCATGCTTTGTCTCATCCTTGTGTGCTCCCTCCCCTTGTTCTCTCTACCCCCCAGTGCTTTTTCTTCCCCCTTTGCTGTCTACCTCTCCCGATCCCTGTGAGGTGAATGCTGGTGCAGTTACTGTGGCCGTCACCATTTTTGGACACCCAAGTGTCCAAAGACGGTCACGGCATGCCAGGTATGTGCATGCCCAGTTACTGAGGCGGCGTTGCTTGTGGCAGTGAGATTAAGCGGCAGTGGCGAGTGACGTGGAGCATCAGGGATAAGCAGCAACAAAGTGTCTTTACGGTTTCAGGTGGTGTCAGGTGCGGACTGTTGTGGTGCTGCTGGCGGTGGTGCGCACTGGGCCATTACTGCTAGGGGGCGCCATATTTGCACATCCATCATGTGGGTGATTAGATATGGCTGCCGTGGTGCGTGATGTCAAGACATCGTGACGCCAAAAGTGGATGACAGACGGGATAAGGTAAGTATATAATAGACTATAGATGAGGAATTGATGTAAATTACACACAGGGTATTGTTATGGATGATTTATCTAACATAGATATAAGTGAAGTAAAAAAAAAAATCTAAATTTAAAGGGATTTTTCAGTGAATGATTTTAATATAAGTCAGGTCCCTGCTCCGATTGTCGCTCTTCCACTGATTCCGGAACAGTTCTTCTTTTTCTTCTGTGCCCCTCTGTTCCAAAGTTATGACTCCTAGTAATAATTATGCAAATTACCCTTCCAATGATATGGGTGTGTACCAGGGGCGGGCTGCGCCAGGGGGCAGGAGTGCATTTGCGCCCCCCGCTGTACCACAGCACTGTATTGTGGGCGTGGCTGTGCTTTCATTGGTTATTATCAGAAGGGAAAAGTGAACGCCCACAGAGAACTTCTATTGTACACGCCCAGTTCTTTAAAGGGAAACATTGTATCGTTATTATTGGGGGCCATAACTTTAGAACAGAGGGGCACAGAAGAAAAAGAAGAACGGTTCCAGAATCAGTGGAAGAGCAGAAATTCGAGGGTGTAAGACAAAATCCAGGGAAAGGACCTCGTTATAGGAGTTAAAAACAGCTAGAGATCAACAGGATGGAGATCACTAATGTATGACATCTACAAAAAGTCCAGTGATAAGTGACCTGGACAAGTGCAGAGGGTGGATCAGCCCAGATTGATAGATACATATATATCATATTTAGTAACTGTCTGAACTAATAAAGTAGCATAATATTCATCTTGAATTTAGCTTGCAAAAAGAAGACAGAAAGGAGACCTAATAGCTGTCTACAAGTATCTCAAGGGCTGTTACACTAGAGGATCAGCTTTATTCTAGGGTTGTCATAATGTAGAGGGATCAACTTTATTCTAGGGCTGTCACACTGTGGAGGGATCAGCTTTATTCTAGGGCTGTCGCACTGTAGAGAGATCAGTTTTATTCTAGGGTTGTCATAATGTAGAGGGATCAACTTTATTCTAGGGCTGTCGCACTGTGGAGGGATCAGCTTTATTCTAGGGCTGTCACACTGTAGAGGGATCAGATTTATTCTAGGGCTGTCACACTGTAGAGGGATCAGATTTATTCTAGGGCTGTCACACTGTAGAGGAATCAGCTTTATTCTAGGGCTGTCACACTGCAGAGGGATCAGCTTTATTCTAGGGCTGTCACACTGTAGAGGGATCAGATTTATTCTAGGGCTGTCTCACTGTAGAGGGATCAGCTTTATTCTAGGGCTGTCACACTGTAGAGGGATCAGATTTATTCTAGGGCTGTCTCACTGTAGAGGGATCAACTTTATTCTAGGGCTGTCACACTGTGGAGGGATCAGCTTTATTCTCATATATACAAGGAATGACTAGAAGCAATGGGATGAAACTGAATGGGATGAGACACAGATTAGATATTAAAGAAAACATTTTGACAATGAGGGCGATTAACGAGTGGAACAGGCAAGAGGTGGTGAGTTCTTCAATGGAGTCTTCACAAAGAGGCCGGACAGACATCTGTCTGGGAGGATTTAGTGAATCCGGCTTTGAGCAGGGGGTTGGACCAGATGATCCAGGAGGTCCCTTCACATAATGACTCAGGAGACCCCTTAACACGATGACCTAGGTGGTGTCTTCACCCAATGACCCTGGAGGTTCCTTCACATAATGACCCAGGAAGTCCCTTCAGATGATGGGTGGGGAGGTCCCTTCACACAATGACCCAGGAGGTCTCTTCACACAATGATCCAGGAAGTCTCTTCACAGGATGACCCAGGAGGTCCCTTTACATGATGACCCAGGAGGTCTCTTCACATGATGGCTCAGGAGGTCTCTTCACGCAATGACCCAGGAGGTCTGTTAACACGATGACCCAGGAAGTCTCTTCACACGATGATCCAGGAGGTCCCTTCACACGATGACGCAGGAGGTCCCTTGACACAATGATCCAAGAGGTCCCTTCACACGATGACCCAGGAGGTCCCTTCACATGATCACCCAGGAGGTCTCTTCTCTTGATGAGTCGGGAGGTCCTTTCACATGGTGACCAAGGAAGTCCCTTCACATGATGGCCCAGGAAGTCCCTTCACACAATGACAATGGAGATCCCTTCACACTCTACCATTCTATGATCATCCATATATTGTGCTCCAGTAACTGACAGTTATAAACCCGCCCCTGAGGAACTTTTTCATTGAATCTAGGTCAAGGTCTAATGCTTTCCTACCCAACTACTTGTACTCTCCATTTCTACACTCCACACATAAAGCCGTTCTGAAAACCTTAAATTTGATGCCAAATGGCTAATAATGATCCCATATGTTTTACCAGATTTATTCTGAGAGCAGTACAGCTCTGGCCGCGGTCCATGTCCTTCTTGAAGTTCATCTCAATGAAAATCAATGTCATTGGATTTTGATGCATTGTAGTAATTTGCCGCTGGTAATTCTGTATAGACGTCCGTCCACATGGGCCAGTTCTGTCATTGCCAGGTTTTTCAGACTTGGCTATGGCTTCTTCATAGGTTTAGCCAAATGACTGTGCAGCATGATAACGACAGCACACGAGCTGCCACCAACAATTCTCATCTGGGTTTTAGGGTATTCCAGTGATGTTCTCCAGCTAGTTTGTACAGAATATCTTAGGTAGTTTTCAGCTCATTGTCAAGGTGACCGGTGCGGCTAATGCAGAATATTCAGAAAAGCAAAGGCTCCTCTTCACATTCACTGTATCCTCTTCTCTCAAGTTGTTTATTCTTGGGTCGAAAGAATTGTATCAGGGCTTATATTTCGTGGGTTGAGCTGTAGTTTTTGTCATTGATTATTGGGATTCACTTAATTTGACATTCCCATGTGTTATTCTAGTTTGTTATATTGAAAAGGTTCCTCGTGGGCGGGTACGTAATCTCAATTACTAATACATAGCAAGTGGATAAGATGTCATCGTCTACCATTTGGTCCAAGGGGTGATGATGGTTATAGCACATAGAAAGATGTTAGTCAGCTCCATTGAGAAGGTTCCTCAGGGGCGGGTCCGAAATCTCAATTACAAAAATATAAGGCATAGATAAGATGCTATCTTCTACCATTTAGTCCAAGAGGTAGGATTGTGATTATGGTAGGTAGAAAATTGTGAAACTTTGACCCAATTTCATTAAATAGGTTTCTCAGGGGCAGGTACATAATATTAATTACTAAAACACAAGACGTTAATATCTTCTACCGTTTGGTCCAGGGGGAAAAATGGTGGGTAGAGCATATAGAAAGATGTTAGTCAGTTCCACTGAGAAGGATCCTCAGGGGCAGGTATGTGATCTACTAAAATCTGGATAAGATGCTATTTTGTACTATTTAGTCCAAAAGGTAGGACTGTGATTATGGTAAGTAGAAGATTGTTAGTCTTTGACCCAATTTCATTATATAGGTTCCTCAGGGGCAGGTATTTAATCTCAATGACTAAACACAAGACGTGGATAAGATGTTGTCTTCTACTATTTGTTCCAAGGGGTAAGATGATAGTTATAGCACATAGAAAGATGTTAGCTCCATTGAGAAGGTTCCTCAGGGGCGGGTACGTAATCTCAATTAAGAAAAATAAGACATGGATAAGATGCTATCATCTACAATGTAGTCCAGGAGGTAGGATTGTGATTATGGTAAGTAGAAGATTTTTAGTCTTTGACCCAATTTCGTTGTATAGGTTCCTCAGGGGCGGGTACATAATCTCAATTACAAGACGTGGATAAGATGTTGTCTTCTATCATTTGGTCCAAGGGGTAAGATAATGCTTACAGCACATAGAAAGATGTTAGCTCCATTGTAAAGGTTCCTCAGGGGCAGAAATATAATCTTAGTTACTAGAATGCAATTTATGAGTATATGAGACATTACAGTAACAAAAAGAGACACAATGAGTGCAGAGTTACGACAGAAAAGTCTGAGATGAACAGTCACTACTTATTGGGATAGCGGCAATAGAGAGGTTAGATAATCCAGGGTCAGTTCCAGGACGGGGAAGTGAGAGATGTAATCCCAAACCCGAACTGAGGTCAGGTACACCGGGAGGGTGATACAGTATTCAGGGAGAAGACAAACACAGGAAAGGGTTCAGAAAATCAGACAATCAGATAGTGAGGTCAGACTGGATCAGACAGCAGAGCTAGGAAGCACCAGAGCCCATACAGCACATGGTAGAGTACGATTGACACCAGAGGAAACTGCATACTTAAATAGCAGAGTAACCACTAGAGAGGAGTGGAAACACCTGAGATTCCACCACCCCAGACCCAGCATGGAAAATATCCCAGAAAAGACAGACTCACAACTCAACCACACCCAGAACCCGGAACATACACCAAAGAGCGAGCAAGCAGTGTGGCCATTGTGATTGTATGGATACATTATCTTTTCCCATTAGGTCATAGCGGTGTGATCTCGGGGATCCTGGCTATATGTTTGAGGACGTCATATTGATGGATGTCCATAAATGACAAAATCCAAGTAGAAGTCCTGTAAAGAGTCTGGGCGGCCGTACGTCACGGCTGTGATATATTGATGATGGGCGCTCTACTTCTTGGATTTCTATAATGAGTCCAACCTCACATGCCTGAGACACAATTATCGCATTTCTATAATCCTCCTTCAATCACAGGAGATTTTCATCAGTATTGCCATAGCATTGTCATAGAAACCCGAATTATTGAATTAAAACCTTCCGAAAATAATTCTTCTTCTGTCACACACGCTGACGAGCGAGGTAATAACACGGCCGCTAATAATAAACCGCTAATAAAAAGCCACCAATAATGAACCGCCAATAATAACCGCCAATAATAAATCGCCAAATAATAAACTGCCAATAATAAACTGCAATAATAAACCGCCTATAATAAACCGCCAATAATAAGCCGCCAATAATAACCGCCAATAATAAGACCGCCAATAATAAGCCGCCAATAATAAACCGCCAATAATGACCGCCAATAATAAGCCGCCAATAATAAGCCGCTAATAATAAGCCATCAATAATCAAGCCGCCAAATAATATAAACCGCCAATAATAAACCGCCAATAATGAACCGCCAATAATAACCCCAATAATAAATCGCCAATAATAAGACCGCCAATAATAAACTGCCAATAATAAACCGCCAATAATAAACCGCCAATAATAAATCGCCAATTAATTAAAATGCCAATAATAGAAAACTGCCAATAATAAACCGCCAATAATAAGCCGCCAATAATAAGCCGCCAATAATAAACCGCCAATAATAAGCCGCATAATAATAAAACCACCAATAATCAACCGCCAATAATAAACCGCCAATAATAAACGCCAATAATAAACCACCAATAATAACCACCAATAATAAACCGCCGATAATAAACCGCCAATAATAAGCGCCAATAATAAACCGCTAATAATAAGCCGCCAATAATAACCGCCAATAATAAACCGCCAATAATAAGCCGCTAATAATAAAGCCATCAATAATAAACCGCCAATAATAAACCGCCAATAATAAACCCAATAATAAATCGCCAATAATAACCGCCAATAATAAGCCGCCAATAATAAACCGCCAATAATAAACCCAATAATAAGCCGCCAATAATAACCGCCAATAATAAGCTGCCAATAATAAACCGCCAATAATAAGCCGCCAATAATAATTAACCGCCAATATAACGCCAATAATAAACCGCCAATAATAAGCCGCCAATAATAAGCCGCCAATAATAAACCGCCAATAATAAGCCGCCAATAATAAACCGCCAATAATAACCGCCAATAATAAACCGCCAATAATAAACCGCCAATAATAAGCCGCCAATAAAAACCGCCAATAATAAACTGCCAATAATAAGCCGCCAATAATAAACCGCCAATAATAAGCCGCCAATAATAACCACCAATAATAACCGCCAATAATAAACCCCAATAATAAACCGCCAATAATAAACCCCAATAATAAACCGCCAATAATAACCGCCAATAATAAACACCAATAATAAACCGCCAATAATAAACCGCCAATAATAAGCCGCCAATAATAAAGCCGCCAATAATAAGCCGCCAATAATAAGCCGCCAATAATAAAGCCGCCAATAATAAGCCGCCAATAATAAACCGCCAATAATAACCGCCAATAATAAGCCGCCAATAATAAACCGCCAATAATAAACCGCCAATAATAAAACCGCCAATAATAAGCCGCCAATAATAAGCGCCAATAATAAGCCCAATAATAAACGCCAATAATAAAACCGCCAATAATAAACCGCCAATAATAAGCCGCCAATAATAAACCGCCAATAATAAGCCGCCAATAATAAGCCAATAATAAGCCGCCAATAATAAGGCCAATAATAAGCCGCCGATCCTCCCAGACATTACGGATTTGGGTTTGGATTTGCTGATTTCATCCCTCGGTGTAAATCTCAGGATCTTGTGTATCTCTCTGATGATCCGGTCCATGACCTCGCCGCACTGATGCTGGGTTGTTGTCCCCCCAGAGAGGATCAGGTCTCTGTATCATGTATCCTTTGTGCTGAACCTCCTGGACGTCTCATAGAAGGAGGTAGAAATGGCTGATTGTCCTCAGAGACGTCTTATTATATTCTTATTATTGCTTGTTATTTCTTGCTTATTCCGTTACCCAATTAGCATAGATTATATACTGCGGGGCACGGATGTACATTACTCTTAAATAGAATTATTCAAAGGTGTAACGAGGTCAGACGAGCTGTAATAACCGCTACAATGTGTCTGCAGCCAAGGTGCTTGTAATAATTATACATCATGTCTGGTAAAGAACAGCTACCCATAAAACACCGTTGCTATGGTTACCTAAAAGGTAATCCAACTTTTATTGTCAATCATTGCCCAGTATCAACCAATCACTGTACAGTTTTCATTTTTACCCCTTAAAGGGACCTACACCCATTAAAAGTGGCCACTGTGGCCCAGTTTTATTCCCATCCTCCCCTGAGTTTTCTGCTTTTTGTTTTTTCCAAATCCGATGTACCGTTCCAAAGATGTGGGAATTTTTATCCAGTGCTGTTCTATAACAGCCTTTATAAAGGGGTGTGGCTTCCATGGGATACACCCCTGAGGAGCCTGTGAGACACATTCTCTGTAAGAAAAACCATACAAATGAGCACTAACGAAGGTGAATATCCCAGTTTAAAATAACAGTGAAATACCCAGGGAGAAGTGAAAATAGATTGAAAGAATGTCCACTTTTGATATGGAGATAGGTCTTCTTTAAGGACACAACACTTTTTTTGTTTTTGTGATTACATTTGTAACCCTCCCTTAAAGAAGATTTATAAAAGTGACCAATTTGTCTCTTATTTTATTCCCTCTCCTTCCCTGAGCCTTTTTAATAGGCTTTACAAAGGGGCGTGGCTCACAGGGATACGCCCCTGAGGAGCCTGTGAGACATATTTCCCTTATAAACAATAAAAATTAGCATCAAATAAAAAGATGAATATCTCAGGATTTAAAAAATTAAACAGTGAAATACTCGAGGTAATAAAATAAGATTGAAAGACTGTCACTTTTGATTTGGAGACAGGTCCTCTTTAAGGATACAACCATTTTTTGTTTTTGTGATTTCTTTTTTTTTCTTTGACATACCCATACTAGAGGTTTTGAGTTGTAGTTTTGAGTGACACCGTCCTCTGTAAGGACACAACAATTGCTTGTTTTTGGGATTTCATTTTGTAAACCCCTCCCCCACCTAAAGAGGACCTATTAGTGACCCCTTGTTGCTCCATTGTATTCTCTCCCCTCCCTTGAGTATTTTGCCGCTTGTCTTTCCCAAATCCGCCATTTGGTTCAAAAGATACGGGCCGTTTTATCCACTGCTATTTTAAATAGCCTTTACAAAAGGCACAACTCACTGGACACGCCCCCGAGGAGCCTGTGAGCCACAATCCCTATAAAAACCATAAAATGTGCACTAAATAAAAAGGTGAGTATCCCAGTATATTAAAAATTAAACATTGAGATACCCAGGGGAGCAGTTATGATTGAAAGAACTGTCCACTTTTGATTTGGAGACAGGCCTCTTTAAGGATGCAACCATTTTTTTGTTTTTGTGATTTCATTTTTTTTAACCCCCTCTTAAGGAGGCCTATTAGTGAGCAGTTTTTTCTCTTATTTTATTCCCTCTCCTCCTCTGAGTTTTCTTTTTGTTTTTTTCCAAATCTACTATACGGTCCAAAAATACAGGCCTTTTTATTCAGTCTTTATAAAGGGGCGTGACTCACATGGGACACGCCCCTGAGGAGCCTGTGAGTCACCAATTTTTTTTGCATTTTACCTATTAGCAGAGGAAAGAATATCCGCCACCCGCATAGATATGTTGGGTCGTCCAGAGAATGAACAATACCCGGGGACCCTCATGTCATGTCCTCATGCCCCAGTGTCTCTTTGCTGTTGCAGAATTATGATTTCAGCTCTGAACGAGGGGCAAGTTTCGGAGCCTCTCATTCCACCGTTCTGCAGGAAGGTGCGCCGCGCTCCACGCCGTCTCCTCCCAATCTTAATGGATTAATTAATGTTGTGTAAGGTTTGGCAGCTATGATCCTTTGATAACAATGGCCTCATTAGCTGCATAATAGATGTCTCCTCTCTCATCGGAATCTGCCTCTTCCCTCCCTGCTCATTCCTTTTATGTTTAATACCAGAATCTAAAACAGAAGATAATGCGGTTGATGAAGGAGTAATTAGCGCCATCCCGATCCGTGTCGCCATAGGGCGCCATGTCTGTGCGGATCAGCGTCAGACCATCAGACTTTTTAGGAATTGACTGTAACTGTTATTTCGGTGGGAGCTGCAGGCAGAGAGCGCCCCTAGTGGTGGCTTTTGCAATTGCAATATGATGGGAAGCACAATCACTCTTTATTTCCATACTTATATAACGCCATTATCTCTGCCCCCATCGGGGATCACTATCTGCACTCTCTATCAGTCTTTGTGGGAAGAACTGAACACGGAGAGAACATACAGACTGCTGGTAGATGGTGCGATTTATACCCTGGACTTAAGTGCTGAAATCAACAAGGCGAACCACTGAGCCACATTACTGACTGACCACTGAGCCACTGTGCTGACTGATACCTGGGCAACTGTGCTAACCACTGAGCCACCATACGCTTCACTGCAGAACAACTAGGGTTAGGTGTTAAGGTTAGGGTTAGATGTTAGGGGTTAGAGTTGCCTGTGGGCATTTTTCCTGGAACCCTTCAGGACAGGTGAGTATAAGCTTTTATTATTTTTTTTTTTGTACCTATTTTTGGCCCAATAAAGAATCTTGAACTATGAGGGCCGGCCCATGAGGATCATTGTATTTGGAACTCATAACAGTAAAGTAACCAAATAATCTTCATGTTTTGCACATTAGATCCCGTCCTTCTGTGGATCCATTTATTGCTGATATTCATGGTCGCTTGTTCTGCACTAACTGTATCCGTCTCTGCAGTCTCTGATAACTCTGCTTTCTCTTCCTTCCTTCCTTTGCTTGTACTAAATGGGAACCTGCAGATGAATTTCCAGCAAGTAAGTGACCATTTTCTGTCCACTGAGCAATCTGCATTATTGGCATTAACCCTTTTCCCCCCTAATTTACACACTTAGAACGTGAGCTTTATCACTTATTCTGTACATAGCTGCAATACTGGCCCCAGCCACGGACAGGGAGGGGCGCTGTTTCTGTAAAACACAATAAACACACCCTTTTTGAAGACAACCCTGTTAAACATAGGCCACATTTTGATTTTCTTTGGCTTTCACAGGCTCTTAGTTTCCCTGCACGTTGCTGACTAATAGATGAGGTAACTAAGGATCCATCAGAGAGCTCATTCTGACTCTCTTTTACTTGGCTCCTTCATGCTGATTTATGACTTCATCAATATTTGGTGCAATCTGCGCTCATTATTCTGTATAGAAGAGCTCAGAAAAAACACAAAATCTCCATTTGGACGAGCTCCCTGATGGATCCTCAGTTAACTCTTTCAATGTGCTTCCAGGAATATGAAGCCAAACTGCAATATTTGTACTGAAACTTAATTGTAAGAATCATTTTTAGGCCAAAATACCTGCATTTAAGTACAAAATAATGTTCCCGAAGGTGTCCTGCATGACGATTTGTAGGAAGGGTGTTGCAGACACCATACAATAGTCATCTCCCTTCCTATACTTTATTACTGATTAATACTTGGTGAAGTTTGTATTTTGGGTATCTTGATGTCAGTAAGTCAGCAGTGAGGAGTTCACTAACTTTTTATCGTTATGTTTTTCCTTCCTTTAGCACAATTATTTCCCCATCTTTTACGGAGCAGCCCCCCAAACAGTATGTGGTGTACCCGGGCGATGACATCACATTCAGGTGTGAAGCGAAAGAAACTCCAAAGCTACGTAAGTGGATGGTGAAGAACTAGGAAAGATAGAAGTCGCATGTAGCGGAGCGGCTTCTGTAGAGAATCATTTATGCTGTACTCGAATCTTGCGCTGTTCTTTTAAGAATCAATGCAGCGGCTTCATCATTGCTACATTCATGTTTAAAAAAAAAAAGATACTTGCTGGACCGGCACCGCTATGCCGTGCTCAGATCTATGTCCACATCAGTGTCCTAAGATCAGCAGCAGTGCTGTCACGTGAGCGCTGCAGCTTCCAGAGTGATTAAAGGGGTTGTCCTTCACTGGAAAATTCAATATTAGTGAGGTCACAAAAAAAAGATGCTCCCAGGACCGGCACCGCACTTCCGTACTCAGAGCTGTGTTATCACCGGTGTCTAAGGATCAGCAGCAGTGCTGTCATGTGAGTGCTGCAGCTTCCATAGTGATTAAAGGGATGAGCTCTACTAGACAATTCAATATTAGTGAGGTCACAAAAAAAATACTCCCAGGACTGGCACCGCACTTCCGTACTCAGAGCTGTGTTATCACCGGTGTCTAAGGATCAGCAACAGTGCCGCTGTGTTAGCGCTGCAGCTTCCAGAGTGATTAAAAGAGAAAGTGCTCTACTGGTCAACTCAATATTAGTGAGGTCACAAAAAAAAGATGCTCCCAGGACCGGCACCGCACTTCCGTACTCAGAGCAGGGGTACCACCGGTATCCTTAGATCAGCAGCAGTGCGTAGTGTGAGCGCTGCAGCTTCCAGAGAGATTAAAGGGGTTGTGCTCTACTGGTCAATTCAACATTAGTGCGGTCACAAAAAAAGATGCTCCCAGGACCTGCACCGCACTTCCGTGCTCAGAGCTGTGTTATCACCGGTATCCTTAGATCAGCAGTAGTGCCACTGTGTTATCGCTGCAGCTCCAGAGTGATTAAAGGGGTTGTCCTTCACTGGACAACTCAATATTAGTGAGGTCACAAATAAAATGCTCCCAGGACCGGCACTGCACTTCCGTACTCAGAGCTGTGTTATCACCGGTATCCTTAGATCAGCAGCAGTGCTGTCATGTGAGCGCTGCAGCTTCCAGAGTGATTAAAGGGGATGTGCTCTACTGGTCAACTGAGTATTAGTGAGGTCACAAAACAGATGCTCCCAGGACCGGCACCGCACTTCCGTACTCAGAGCTGTGTTATCACCGGTGTCTAAGGATCAGCAGCAGTGCCGCTGTATTAGTGATACAGCTTCCAGAGTTATTAAAGGGGTTGTCCTTCACTGGACAATTCAATATTAGTGAGGTACAAAAAAAGATGCTCCAGGACCAGCACCGCACTTCCGTGCTCAGAGCTTTGTTTTCACTTGTCTCTTAGTATCAACATCCAGCAAGGCTTCACGTGAGCGATGCAGACAATCAGGAGCTGATGATTAGCCGCAGACAATCAGGAGCTGATGATTAGCTGCAGACAATCAGGAGCTGATGATTAGCCGCAGACAATCAGGAGCTGATGATTAGCCGCAGACAATCAGGAGCTGATGAATAGCCGCAGACAATCAGGAGCTGATGATTAGCTGCAGACAATCAGGGAGCTGATGATTAGCTGCAGACAATCAGGGAGCTGATGATTAGCTGCAGACAATCAGGGAGCTGATGATTAGCCGCAGACAATCAGGAGCTGATGATTAGCTGCAGACAATCAGGAGCTGATGATTAGCTGCAGACAATCAGGAGCTGATGATTATCTGTAGACAATCAGGAGCTGATGATTAGCTGCAGACAATCAGGGAGCTGATGATTAGCTGCAGACAATCAGGGAGCTGATGATTAGCTGCAGACAATCAGGGAGCTGATGATTAGCCGCAGACAATCAGGAGCTGATGATTAGCCGCAGACAATCAGGAGCTGATGATTAGCCGCAGACAATCAGGAGCTGATGATTAGCCGCAGACAATCAGGAGCTGATGATTAGCTGCAGACAATCAGGAGCTGATGATTATCTGTAGACAATCAGGAGCTGATGATTAGCTGCAGACAATCAGGGAGCTGATGATTAGCTGCAGACAATCAGGGAGCTGATGATTAGCTGCAGACAATCAGGGAGCTGATGATTAGCCGCAGACAATCAGGAGCTGATGATTAGCTGCAGACAATCAGAAGCTGATGATTAGCTGCAGACAATCAGGAGCTGATGATTAGCTGCAGACAATCAGGAGCTGATAATTAGCTGCAGACAATCAGAAGCTGATGATTAGCTGCAGACAATCAGGAGCTGATGATTAGCTGCAGACACTCAGATGATTAGCTAAATGATAATCACGTCAGATATAACATATTAACCATGAAATGAGGTCCTGAACCTTTTGGGAGTCGTGTTCATCACTTTGTGTCGTTTTCAGGTACACCTGGGAGAAGGACGGGCTGCCGTTTGAGCCAAATGACACCAGAGTAGTTCGAAAAAAGAATTCGGGGACCATGAGCATTTCCCCGTTCAATGGGAACATGAAGGAATTTGAGGGCGTTTACCGCTGCTTTGCCAGTAACGCGTTGGGCAAGGCGGTGTCCAACAAGATGCGCGTCATCACAGAAGGTAGGTGTGATGTTTTATATGAGAGATCACAGGATTTACTATTACGGCAGAAGCTTGTGCTCCAGAGCTGCATGCGCAATATATCAATCAGGAATTATAATCAGTCTATGTGAAAGCTGCGCCAGGTTAAAGGTAATCTGTCCTCAGGTTTATGTTATCTCGTCTGAGAGCAGCATGATGTAGGCAAACAGAGCCTGAATCCAACGACGTATCACTTACATTACTGGATGCAGCCGTTCTCACACAATCAAAGAATTTAGATTTATCAGTGCAGCAGAGAGAGAGCTGCCCCCGCCCACACCAGGCTCTGTATGTACAATGTCTATAGACAGAGAGCTGCCCCCGCCCACACCAGGCTCTGTATATACAATGTCTACAGACAGAGACTGCCCCGCCCACACCAGGCTCTGTATATACAATGTCTATAGAGAGAGAGAGCTGCCCCCGCCCACACCAAGCTCTGTATGTACAATGTCTATAGAGAGAGAGAGCTGCCCCCGCCCACACCAGGCTCTGTATATGCAATGTCTATAGACAGAACTGCCCCCGTCCACACCAGGCTCTGTATTTACAATGTCTATACACAGAGAGCTGCTCCCGCCCATACCTGGCTGTGTATATGCAATGTCTACTCTATAGACATTGAGGTTCTAATCACAGCAGGGGGTGTGACCAAACTAGCTGACCTCTAGATGACCTAGAACAGCAATGATATTCTCCTGAAGTTAAAACAAACATTGCAGGTAAACAACAGCACACAGTGTGATAAGAGACTCATCACTGAAAGCACTTTGTTGACCCCTACAGCAGGGGTGGCAACCTCAGGCCCGTGGGCCACATGTCGCTCTTGATGACCTTTTCTGTGGCCCCAGGGCAGATTCCCGTGGACCGCAGTGGTCAGGCAGGCAGTTTTGCCAACTGCCTGCCCGTTAAATCTAGCTCCCTAGTGAAGTATATGCCCCAGCCTCAGTGCTGTGATCACTATGCCTCAGCCTCCGCAGTGACATATATGCTCCCAGCCTCTGCTGTGATGTCTATGGCCCTAGCAAATCTGGAAAAGCAGTTGAGAAGCGACATGATCAATATCACCTAACAGCCAAAAGAGCAGCCGCAGTCACCACAGTATTGCGGGTAATTTTCAGGTTGTTAATTTTGTGCGGCCCCCAAGGATGATAGACATTTCCAAATGGCCCCTAGCAAGAAAAAGGTTCCCCGCCCCTGCCCTACAGCATGCTGTCTTCAAGATTACATAGCAAAAGCCTGCTGACAGATTCTCTGTAAAAGAAGCCAGCAGTAATTAGAGGCCAGCAATAACGAGAGGTCGGCAGTAATTAGAGGCCGGCAATAACGACAGATCAGCAGTAATTAGAGGCTGGCAATAATTAGAGGCCAGCAGTTATTAGAGGCTGGCAAAGATTAGAGGCCAATAGTAATCAGAGGCCGGCAGTAACTAGAGGCTGGCAATAATTAGAGGTGGGCAATAATTAGAGGCCGACAGTAATTAGAGGGTGGCAGTAATTAGAGGCCGGCAATAATTAGAGGCTGGCAATAATTAGAAGCTGGCAGTAATTAGAGGCCGGCAATAATTAGAGGCTGACAGTAATTAGAGGCCAGCAGTAATTAGAGGCTGGCAATAATTAGAGGCCAGCAGTTATTAGAGGCTGGCAATGATTAGAGGCCAGCATTAGTTAGAGGCTGGCAATAATTAGAGGCCGGCAGTAATTAGAGGCTGGCAATAATTAGAGGCTGGCAATAATTAGAGGCCGGCAGTAATTAGAGGCTGGCGTGCTTAAAGGCACGCTCCTCTGAATGTGATTAGAGGCCAGCAATAACGAGAGGTCGGCAGTAATTAGAGGCCGGCAATAACGACAGGCCAGCAGTAATTAGAGGCCGGCAGTAATTAAAGGCTGTCAATAACGAGAGGCCAGCAGCAATTAGAGGCCGGCAATAACGAGAGGCCAGCAGTAATTAGAGGCTGGAAATAATTAGAGTCTGGCAATAATTAGAGGCTGGCAGTAATTAGAGGCTGGCGTTCTTAGAGGCACGCTCCTCTGAATGTGACGAATGACCTTCACCGGATGCGTAAAGCGCACTCATCATTTACCGCTCCCTGATCCGGCTGTGCGCTGTTACTATGGAAACGGTTGCTGCGGTAACTGCTGCAGATGATGTAAGATGGGGATTGATATTCCATGGAGGCCGGTCCTCCGCCGTCTCATCAGATGCTTGGGTTTGTTCAGATTGTGCTGTCCGTATACAGATCACATTCCTCCATATTGCTTGTCGGGGGCAGGGAGGCTCCTATAGGAGGCCGTAGAGTCAGTGTCTGGACGTGGTCCTTACTATGGCGGAGGCTGAGGCCTCTCTCACTTGCCGTCTGCTCTATGAGGCCACTTTAGGCTGTAGATTATGGATCTAGAGCCACCATTATGCCGACCGTCGCCATGACAACGACAGCACAGGCTCTGGACCTCGACAGGCCGCACCGACCTCCATGTATTGGGGGAATTCAGCATGTTTGGGGGTTGGGACCCTCTCCTGTACCGGGGAGGACTCAGGGTGGGCACTGAGGGGCTTTACTATACCCCAGCTTATATAAGGGGCTCGCTCACTTTGCCCGGACGTTAAGGACCTTGTTATGGAGTTGAGGGCCACTATGGCTGCCCGGCAGGGCCACATGAGCCCGCGCTGTCCCAATATTTGTTTGGGCTTTCTTGAACGGTTTTGGGGGCTGAACATGAAACGTGTAGGACCAAATGTTTAATGTTAGGTGTGGGGGCACAGAGGAGGCCATCGCAGGGGCCCTATGACTGCATCGCTGACGAAAGGGGCCACATCTGCCGTCACTGCACCAATGTTACCAGGGCGGGGGGTCAGGCTTCCTCAGGGTGGGATTGGGGGCTGGGCCGAAATTATGTCATAGCACCAACTCTAATGTTACTGTGTAGAGGGTATAAGCACTATAATGGGCACTATAATGGGTATAAGAAGGCGCTATAATGGGCACTATAATGGGTATAAGAAGGCGCTATAATGGGCACTATAATGGGTATAAGAAGGCACTATAATGGGCACTATAATGGGTATAAGAAGGCGCTATAATGGGCACTATAATGGGTATAAGGAGGCACTATAATGGGCACTATAATGGGTATAAGAAGGCGCTATAATGGGCACTATAATGGGTATAAGGAGGCACTATAATGGGCACTATAATGGGTATAAGAAGGCGCTATAATGGGCACTATAATGGGTATAAGGAGGCACTATAATGGGCACTATAATGGGTATAAGAAGGCACTATAATGGGCACTATAATGGGTATAAGAAGGCGCTATAATGGGCACTATAATGGGTATAAGAAGGCGCTATAATGGGCACTATAATGGGTATAAGAAGGCGCTATAATGGGCACTATAATGGGTATAAGAAGGCGCTATAATGGGCACTATAATGGGTATAAGGAGGCACTATAATGGGCACTATAATGGGTATAAGAAGGCACTATAATGGGCACTATAATGGGTATAAGAAGGCGCTATAATGGGCACTATAATGGGTATAAGAAGGCGCTATAATGGGCACTATAATGGGTATAAGAAGGCGCTATAATGGGCACTATAATGGGTATAAGAAGGCACTATAATGGGCACTATAATGGGTATAAGGAGGCACTATAATGGGCACTATAATGGGTATAAGGAGGCACTATAATGGGCACTATAATGGGTATAAGGAGGCACTATAATGGGAACTATAATGGGTATAAGAAGGCACTATAATGGGCACTATAATGGGTATAAGGAGGCACTATAATGGGAACTATAATGGGTATAAGAAGGCACTATAATGGGCACTATAATGGGTATAAGGAGGCACTATAATGGGAACTATAATGGGTATAAGGAGGCACTATAATGGGAACTATAATGGGTATAAGAAGGCACTATAATGGGCACTATAATGGGTATAAGGAGGCACTATAATGGGAACTATAATGGGTATAAGAAGGCACTATAATGGGAACTATAATGGGTATAAGAAGGCACTATAATGGGAACTATAATGGGTATAAGGAGGCACTATAATGGGAACTATAATGGGTATAAGAAGGCACTATAATGGGCACTATAATGGGTATAAGAAGGCACTATAATGGGCACTATAATGGGTATAAGAAGGCACTATAATGGGCACTATAATGGGTATAAGGAGGCACTATAATGGGAACTATAATGGGTACAAGAAGGCATTCTAATGGGCAGTATAAGGGGCAATATAAGGAGGCACTATAAGAAGGCTCTATAAGGTGCGCTGTTACACTGTAGGGGCAGCACCATGGGTGCGCTGTTACACTATAGGGGAACAATGCAGCACCCTATAACTATTTGTGAACTAAGGGTCACTTTTAGGCTTTGTTCACACGTTGCTTTTTTGCTGCTCTTTTTCTGCAGTTTTACATAAATCAGTGGTTGCAGGAGGTTTGTGGAATCTCAGGGCTTTTCCTGATGTTGTGCTTTTATTTGCATAAAAACCTATGAAAAAAACACTGCAAAAAACTGCACTGTGTGAACCCAGCCTTCCTGTGTTAGATCTAAGGGACTAATACTCTGCTGATGCCAGTGACCAAACACTATAAATCCGGGTTCACATGATTGTACAGTATATTCCGACTCATATATGGACCAAAACACCTGAGCTGACCAAGGGTCTCCAAACCCAAATATACCACCTCTGAGGATGTAAGATCAGGGCAGGAGACCCCCGCCACACCACACATAGCAGTCTGTATATGAGCCGTAAATTGCGGCATTGTGGACACTATATACAAGCAAAAAACTACTAGCTTCCATTTTTGCACTATTATTTTGGGGTTAGCACAGGTAGAACCCCCTTATTTAGAGAGCGCAGTATCCAGATGCAATTTACTGTAATGCAAGTCTAGTGATGTGGGCACAGTTATGATGGGAGCACAGAGACGGCAGGGGCACAGCGTTGGGGGGGCATAGTGATGGGGGGGTACATCGATGGGTGGAGCACAGTGATGTAAGCACAGTGATGTAGGCACAGTGATGGGGGCACAGTGATTGGTGGAGCACAGTGATGGCGGGGGCACAGTGGTGTAGGCACAGTGATGGTGGGGGCACAGTGATGGCAGGAGCACAGTGATGTAGGCACAGTGATGGTGGGGGCACTGTGATGGAGGGGCACAGTGAAGGTGTAGGCACAGTGATGGGGGACACAGTGATGAGGGCACAGTGATGGCTGGGGCACAGTGATGGCGGGGGCACAGGGTGCAGTTGGCACAGTGATGGGGTTAGCACAGTGGTGGCAGGGGCAAAGTGATAGGGAGCACAGTGATTTTGGCACAGTGATGGGGGAGCACAGTGATGGTGGGGGCACACTGATGGCGGGAGCACAGTGATGTAGGCACAGCGGTGGGGGGGGGGCACAGTGATGGCGGGAGCACAGTGGTGGCAGGGCACAATGATGGCGGGAGCACAGTGGTGGCAGGAGCACAGTGATGGGGTGGCACAGTGGTGGCAGGGGCACAGTGATGGGAGCAGAGTGGTGGCAGGGGCACAGTGATGGCGGGAGCACAGTGATGTAGGCACAGTCGGTGGCGGGGGCACAGTGATGGCGGGAGCACAGTGGTGGCAGGGGCACAGTGATGGCGGGAGCACAGTGGTGGCAGGAGCACAGTGATGGGGGGAGCAGAGTGGTGGCAGGGCACAGTGATGGCGGAGGCACAGTGATGGCAGGAGCACAGTGATATGGTGGCAGGGCACAGTGATGGCGGGGCACAGTGATGGCGGGAGCACAGTGGTGGCAGGGGCAAAGTGATGGGGGAGCACAGTGTGGCGGAGCACAGTGATGTTGGCACAAGTGATGGCGGGAGCACAGTGATGGGTGGAGCACAGTGATGGCGGGGGCACAGTGATGGGTGGAGCACAGTGATGGCGGCGGGCACAGTGATGGGTGGAGCACAGTGATGGCTGGGCACAGTGATGGGTGGAGCACAGTGATGGCGGGGCACAGTGATGGTGGAGCACAGTGATGGTGGCACGGTGATGGGGAGGCACAGTGGACGGGTGAGCACAGTGATGGGGTGGGCACAGTGATGGCAGGGGCACAGTGATGGCGGGGCACAGTGATGGTGGAGCACAGTGATGGTGGGGGCAACTGATGGGTGGAGCACAGTGATGTAGGCCAGTGATGGGGGCACAGTGTGGTGGAGCACAGTGGTGGCGGGAGCACAATGGTGGCAGAGCACAGTGGTGGCGGGGGCACAGTGATGGGCAGAGTGGTGGCAGGGCACAGTGATGGGTGGAGCACAGTGGTGGCGGGGCACTGTGATGGGAGCAGAGTGGTGGCAGGGCACAGTGATGGCGGGAGCACAGTGGTGGCAGGAGCACAGTGATGGGGGGAGCACAGTGGTGGCAGGGGCACAGTGATGGGAGCAGAGTGGTGGCAGGGGCACAGTGATGGCGGGAGCACAGTATGTAGGCACAGCGGTGGCGGGGCACAGTGATGGCGGGAGCACAGTGGTGGCAGGGGCACAGTGATGGCGGGAGCACAGTGATGGCAGGAGCACAGTGATGGGGGGAGCAGAGTGGTGGCAGGGGCACAGTGATGGCGAGGCACAGTGATGGCGGGAGCACAGTGATATGGTGGCAGGGGCACAGTGATGGCGGGGGCACAGTGATGGCAGGGGCAAAGTGATGGGGGGAGCACAGTGATGGCGGAGCACAGTGATGTTGGCACAGTGATGGCGGGAGCACAGTGATGGGTGGAGCACAGTGATGGCGGGGGCACAGTGATGGGTGGAGCACAGTGATGGCGGGGCACAGTGATGGGTGGAGCACAGTGATGGCGGGGGCACAGTGATGGGGGAGCACAGTGATGGCGGGAGCACAGTGATGGTTGGCACAGTGATGGCGGGAGCACAGTGATGGGTGGAGCACAGTGATGGCGGGGGCACAGTGATGGGTGGAGCACAGTGATGGCGGGGCACAGTATGGGTGGAGCACAGTGGTGGCAGGGGGCACAGTGATGGCGTGGAGCACAGTGATGGCGGAGGCACAGTGATGGGTGGAGGCACAGTGATGTTGAGCACAGTGGATGGGAGGCACAGTGATGGGGGAGCACAGTGATGGCGGGGCACAGTGATGGAGGGGCACAGTGATGGCAGGGGCACAGTGATGGGTGGAGCACAGTGATGGTGGAGGGGCACAGTGATGGGTGGAGCACAGTGATGGTGCAGGGCACAGTGATGGGGGGCACAGTGATGGTGAGCACAGTGGTGGCAGGGGCACAGTATGGTGGGAGCACAGTGGTGGGGGGGCACAGTGATGGGTGGAGCACAGTGGTGGCAGGGGCACAGTGATGGGTGGAGCACAGTGGTGGGCGGGCACAGTGATGGTGGCGGAAGGCACAGTGATCGGGAGCACAGTGATGGTGGAGCACAGTGATGGCGGGAGCACAGTGGTGGCGGGAGCACAGTGATGGGGTGGGAGCACAGTGATGGCGGAGCACAGTGATGGCAGGGGCACAGTGATGGCGGGGGCACAGTGATGGGGGGGCACAGTGATGGCGGGGGCACAGTGATGGGGTAAGGGGATGTAAGTTGACACAGACATTTGGGTAGCAGATTTGTGATGTGGACGTTCATTGTCTGTGTGTCTGCTGTGATGCCAAAAACAGATTTGCTGAGCTCATTGCACCCAATGGTGATTTTCCTTCCACTCCCATTCTCCACCACATATGATACAATGTCTCCCAGGCACCCGAAATGGCAGAAAGAGAACATCCAACTGTGGAAGCTGAAGAAGGAGACTCAGTGAGCTGCGCTGCAACCCCAAAGAGCGCCGTACCCGCGGATCTACTGGATGAACAAAGGTGAGCGATCACCTGGATGGTGATTCCTAAACCTTCCTATTTGTGGCCTCTATAACTCAGGAAGGAGGTCAATAGGAAAGTGTGAGGGAGCTGCGTTTTATTCTATAATGCACGTTGCGGCTGTTGTTAGCCAAATTGTAGCTTCAATGAATCAGAAGATCATCAAAAAGTGACTTTATCTCAGTAATTCAATCCATAAAGTGACCACATCTATTATATAGAGTCATTACACACAGAGGGATCTATGTTATGGGTTTATTTCTGTTAATGTTGATGATTAATGAAAACACAAAGGTCATTACTCAGAAAATTAATAGGGAGGATGAAGGGTTAAACACTGCGCTGCCTATTCCACCAGACATCAAAGGGTGAATATAATATTGATTATTAGTCATCGTTTTCAGGGCTCCCTGACACATGAAATATGATATTGATTTGTCCTGAGGAAGAGGTCGGGGAGGCCTGAAACGCGTTGATTAATAAAGCAATCACATTGTAATATGACAATATTCACTGAGACTAATAACGTGTCTCGTCCGTGGCCGCGTCTCATACATGTTCTTCTCTTTCTCGTCAGCCTGTTACACATAATCCAGGATAATCGTGTCACTATGGGGATGAATGGGAACCTGTTCTTCTCCAACGTGAAGGTGACAGATCAGCACGCCGACTACATGTGCCACGTCCAGTTTGTCGGAACCCGAACCATCATGCAGAAGGAGCCCATCGAACTCAAGGTTGCAGCCAGTAAGATTCCCACTACATGTGCCATGAAGTTATATAACATCTATTGGGACCCTCTCCGTTCCCATAACACATCCCTGTTAAGGTTTCACTGCACAGATCTGTCTGCCCATCACCGGACTGTGCTGAGAGCTGGAATGGGTCATACACGTCAGGCCAGAGCAGTGTTTCTCAACTCCAGTCCTCAGGACCCACCAACAGTCGTGTTTTCAGGATTTCCTTAGCATTGCACAGGGGTTGGAATTATCCCCAGTGCAGGTGATTAAACTATCACCTGTGCAATACTAAGGAAATCCTGAAAACACGACATTTTGGGTGGGTCCTGAGGCCTGGAGTTGAGAGACACTGTCCTAGAGCATAGCTATGCAGCCCCTCTCAAAATCATTGATTATCTTATAGATTAGACCCTCATTTAAAGCACCACTCTAACACTAAAAAAACAAGATAGGAAATCCCCCTGAGTCCATGGATGTGTCACTAGCTCAGTAGTTTGCTGCAGTTTCAATACAATCAGTGTTTTATTAGTAGGAGATTATCACTGTAGGACTATAAGTGATGTGTCAGGTAGTCCAGCTAATCTGAGTTACCCCGCTGTCACGTTAGCGCAGGATGAGACGAGGGAGGAAAAGGGCAAAGGGGAGATGGTGATCCCTAAAAACACTAGCTCCGACACCTGGCTCCCATATCAACCGTATACAGTCTCTGCAGCTGTCGCAGATCAGGATACCTCGTCCCTGTCTGTCCCTCAAACTAGGCTACTTAGGGATCAGACTGGGTGAACACTGGTCAACCCAGCTAACAACTAAAGGATAAATACCAAGGAGAACCAGACAGAAATCTACACCTGAAGTCCACGATGCACTGCAGAACCAGGAAACAACACCAACTCCAAACTGGCTATCACTAGCAATGTATCATGGGAGCCAAAGGGTATAAATAGAGACAGCTGAAAGGTGGGCAGTAGGAGACCAGCTGGGTCCTAGTGACCTCCAGCTATCACCAAGCAAACAAAAACATCTCAAAGGGACAGAACAATATTTAGGATTCGGCTGTTTGGCCAGACGTTGCGACTTCTGCGAGTTGCCTCATCCATGGCTCCTGATATACCTGCGACACCTGCCCACCATATCTGATTGGCAGCTTGCTGACAATGCACACTGCCAATCAGTAGTGTGGATGGGGTTATACAGGACTCAGCATTCTGAGCACTGCTGCATCTACATCAAAGAAAACAGGGATTGTGTAAAAACTGCACCAAGCAGCCTAGTAAGTGACACATCACTGGAATCGGGATCTCAGCCCTGTCGTGGAAACCTTTCTTTAGGGAGAGCTTGTGGGAGTCGACACAATGGGTCTACACGTTGCCAGTGAGGTTTGAATTAAATAGTCATCAATAATTGAGACAAGACATGAGGCATCATGTGCCTGCAGGTAGGGTCTTGCCAGGCTGTAGCTTCAAGGGCTGACCTATTTATTTGGTTTGAGAAAACAAACTACAACTGTTACAGAGATAACACATGTTAGGTCCCCTGGCACCGCTCACCTTCCCTGGCTCTGCATCCTCTGCTGCTCTGCCGGTCGGGCATCCGGCGTCCAGGCGTGCTGTGTCTCGGAGCCATCACCGGGTCCCCTTTTGTCTGCCAGTCACCGGGTTGACACACCAGCACTCTACAATGGACGGTGTAACACTCCCCTTGGCCAATAGCTGTCCGTCCTCCGGTATATCAGGCCGCTTCCACCGCTGGGAGGTGCCTGATTATCGTGTTAGATGCCTTGTGCTTCTGGCTGCCAGTCAGGTCCTCCTTGTGCTCTCTGTCGTGGGTACTTCTTACAGTCCTCCGTACTCCGGTCTCTGGTGCCTCAGACCCTCCTCTGCCATAACTCGGTTAGGCTAACCCTACGAGCTGCCCCCCTGGTACCAGCAGCTGTGGTATTCAGACCCCCTGGGCTTGCCCCTGACAATCCCTGTGTAGGGGGTTGGAACAACTAGGACCAGCTCACCCAGGGGAGTTCGGTACCACGGCCCGGTGGGTCCACTCTAGGGCGCCTCCCTCCAGAATCGTGACAACTCAGCCGCCTGGAAGTCTGCAAAGGAAACCATTGTCCTGGTTAGACTTCCTCCATGATAAAGCAAACATAAACTAAAATGAATAAGACATATAAAATATGTAGATGTAGATCGTGAAAGAAATAGGATTTGGCAGAGACCATATTGGTGCAATGATCTGCTGAGCTGGGTCAGGGGGGATCTCCCAATTATTAGAAGCCTTTGGAGGATGATTCTTGTCACCTTTTCAGGTAGAGCGTGAAGGACCTGACTTAGTTGTACCTCATTCTGTCACTATGTTCTTCATTATTGATTACCACATTAAGCCATTTCCCGCTTTTCTCCGGCAGCGAACTCGGTGATTTTCCGTAAACCCAGAATGATGATGCCGAAGGGGAGCGTGAGCACTCACCTGGCGCTGCGGGGCGATCTCCTCCAGCTGGAGTGCATCTCCGAAGGATTGTGAGTCCGGTCATTTATTGTAACTCTATTACAACTTTTATTACTATGTAACGTTTCACTTTCTTGTAAGACGCCCTTCTGCAGAGGGTGGGCTCTATGGCAGGAGCAATAAGCGCCCCCTCCATGGTCATTGGTGTCACCATCCCACACTGAGATCAGGACTGTCTGGTACCTGTTGATCCTTTTACCGATCTCTTTGAGAACTAGAATGAGTAGCCGCCTTCCGGTTACTTTCCTCTGTTATCCTCTAATGGGTTCATACTATATGAAGGATAAAGGCCTCGTACACATACACTAAGGTCAGTCCAGTCTTCCGATATCACAGGGACCGGCCAATCTACTGTGCATAGAGGGCCCCGGTCTCTTGCTTCAATAGATGGTGCTGGTGGAGAGAAGGAACAAGCCTGTTGGATTTCCAATGGCCGATCCTTATGTTCTGCAGACGTTGAGCCAGTGCTGGAGGAGTCTGGTAGCGGCTGTCACATCTCTAGCAGAGCCTGCTCCTGCGACATCTGCTTCTGTCTTCAGGCAGCGCTATATTCACCCTGTAGATGGTGATGGAGGAGAAGTCAGGGCCAGAATCGCTGGAGAGCGCAGGCTCTACTCATCCACTAAGGTTAGAGTGACCTGCAGTTCCAGTCTGACTATTGTATGTGTGTGTGCTGTGCTGCTGAAGTCATCAGCTCCTGGCTTCAGTGTATAGGAAAGCACCACACCCTACTAATACCTTCATCCTATTGGAAAGCACCACACCCTACTAATACCTTCAGCCTATTGGAAAGCACCACACCCTACTAATACCTTCAGCCTATTGGAAACCACCACACCCTACTAATACCTTCAGCCTATTGGAAACCACCACACCCTACTAATACCTTCAGCCTATAGGAAAGCATCACTCCCTACTAATACCTTCAGCCTATTGGAAAGCACCACACCCTACTAATACCTTCAGCCTATTGGAAAGCACCGCACCCTACTAATACCTTCAGCCTATTGGAAAGCACCACACCCTACTAATACCTTCAGCCTATTGGAAAGCACCACACCCTACTAATACCTTCAGCCTATTGGAAAGCACCACACTCTACTAATACCTTCAGCCTATTGGAAAGCACCACACCCTACTAATACCTTCAGCCTATTGGAAACCACCACACCCTACTAATACCTTCAGCCTATTGGAAACCACCACACCCTACTAATACCTTCAGCCTATAGGAAAGCACCACACCCTACTAATACCTTCAGCCTATTGGAAAGCACCACACCCTACTAATACCTTCAGCCTATTGGAAAGCACCACACCCTACTAATACCTTCAGCCTATTGGAAAGCACCACACCCTGCTAATACCTTCAGCCTATTGGAAAGCACCACACCCTACTAATACCTTCAGCCTATTGGAAAGCACCACACCCTACTAATACCTTCAGCCTATAGGAAAGCATCACACCCTACTAATACCTTCAGCCTATAGGAAAGCATCACTCCCTACTAATACCTTCAGCCTATTGGAAAGCACCACACCCTACTAATACCTTCAGCCTATTGGAAAGCACCGCACCCTACTAATACCTTCAGCCTATTGGAAAGCACCACACCCTACTAATACCTTCAGACTATTGGAAAGCACCACACCCTACTAATACCTTCAGCCTATTGGAAAGCACCACACTCTACTAATACCTTCAGCCTATTGGAAAGCACCACACCCTACTAATACCTTCAGCCTATTGGAAACCACCACACCCTACTAATACCTTCAGCCTATTGGAAACCACCACACCCTACTAATACCTTCAGCCTATAGGAAAGCACCACACCCTACTAATACCTTCAGCCTATTGGAAAGCACCACACCCTACTAATACCTTCAGCCTATTGGAAAGCACCACACCCTACTAATACCTTCAGCCTATTGGAAAGCACCACACCCTGCTAATACCTTCAGCCTATTGGAAAGCACCACACCCTACTAATACCTTCAGCCTATAGGAAAGCATCACACCCTACTAATACCTTCAGCCTATTGGAAAGCACCACACCCTACTAATACCCTCAACTGTATGCTTGAAGCTGCCAGATATAGCTTGTGCTTCACTGGATAGTCTCCTATTCTGCATTAGTGTTATCCTGTTATTTGCATGATTCTTCTACCTCACAATTTTGTATCCTGCTGCCATCTTGGTTCTGATCCAGCTCCCTGACTATTCTATCGGATCCTGATTTTGTCTTTTCCTGACCTCCCGGCTTTGACCCAGCTTGGTGACTTTCCTATCTCCTGGATCCTTTTGTAAATCCAAATGCCTGCATAGGGGTTAAAGAGTGTCAGGGTTTCCCTGGGTTCTGCTTGTGACCCGTCTGCCCCAGATAGCCGATTTGAGCCTGTAGCCTCGGACAGACGTCACGGCGGCTTTGTGATATAGAACATAGTAACCCTCACACTGAGCTGTTGTGTCTGGTGACCTTAAGACAATATATCGCCGACAGTCCCACAATCCAGACCTGAAAGGGTTAACAAATTGCCACCCATGTCACCCACCTTGTTGATGATGTTTTTCTGCCTCCTTTGCCCAGTTTCGTGGTCGTAGCCCATTTTCCGGGGTGATGTGTGTATTGTTATATTGGGGCTCTTCAGACAAGGTCCATAGTTTTCTCTTCTTTTTCTCTTTTTTTTTGCTTTTTTTCTCTATCCGCCATTTTTAGGATTTTCAACAATTAAAATAATATTGACAGAACTGCAATTCCAAACATAACCACTGGGCAAGAGTGGCGCTATTTGTGGTCGGACATTTCTTTCAGTCTTTTACAGTGTCGGGTTTGGGTGTACTATCTTTTGAATATTCTGTATTACTTGACTTCATATTGTTCCCTCTGTGCAGCCCGACTCCAGAAAATGAGTGGGTGGTTGATACTGGAAATGCAGATCCAGACCGACTCCGTTTCAATGACTATAAGAAGACCCTGTATATCGATAGCGTCCTAGAAGAGGATGATGGAGAATACGACTGTATTTCCAGGAACACTGAAGGCGAAGTGAGGCATAAATACATTGTCCAAGTAGAGTGTGAGTACCATCTCTTATTCAGTTACAGTTGGTTTTCCCTGCAGCTCCTCCACAGGAAAAATGAAGTATTACACTGTGCCCAGGAACAGGAATGGGTTGTCTGTATATAAAGCATGGACATATAGAGTCCCCAGAGTGCTACACGAATATATAGAGTGTTTCAGTGCTTCATAGACATATAGAGTCCTCCAGTGCTTCATGGACATATAGAGTCTTCAGGAGTGCTTCATGGACATATAGAGTCCTGCAGCTTGCTGCATAGACATATTCAGTCCGCCAGAGTGTGTTATAGACATATAGAGTCCTTCAGAGTGCTCCATGGACATATAGAATCCTCCAGAGTGATGAATAGACACAAAGAGTCCTCGAGAGTGCTACACAAACATAGAGTCTTCCAGTGCTTCATGGACATATAGAGTCCTCCAGAGTGCTGTATGGACATATAGAGTCTTCCAGAGTGCTGCATGGACAAATACAGTCCTCCAGTGTGCTCTATGGTCATATAGAGTCCTCCAGAGTGCTCCATGGACATATTGAGTTCTCCAGAGTGTTTCATGGACATATAGAGCCCTCCAGAATACTGTGTGGATATAATAGAGCCCTCCAGAATACTGTGTGGATTTATAGAGTCCTCCAGAGTGCTGCATGGACATATAGAGTCCTCCAGAATGCTGCATGGACATATACAGTCCTCCAGATGTGCTGCATGGACATATAGAGTCCTCCAGAGTGTTTTATGGACATATAGAGCCCTCCAGAGTGCTCCATGGACATATAGAGTCCTCCAGAGTGTTTTATGGACATATAGAGCCCTCCAGAGTGCTCCATGGACATATAGAGTCCTCCAGAGTGTTTTATGGACATATAGAGCCCTCCAGATACTGTGTGGACATATAGAGCCCTCCAGAATGCTATGTGGACATATAGAGTCCTCCAGGGTGCTGCACAGGTATATAGAATCCTACAGAGTGCTGCATGGACATATACAGTCCTCCAGAGTGCTGCATGGACATGTAGAGTCCTCCAGAGTGCTGCATGGACATATAGAGTCCAACTAACCAAGCCAGCCCCCTTCATCATCTATTAATTGCCTGTGAGAGAAGGATGGTGTCTTTGCTATCATAATGAACCGTGAAATAATGTCTTAGAAGTGGACCTGGCAGGACCCAGAATTGATGATATTTTAAGGGGAACCTTTAATAATCAAAGTATAGTCATTAATTGTATATTTAACATAATCTAATAGCAACTAATTATATTATTAATTATAACATACAATTGTCTTTTTTTAGCTGCTCCTTTCTGGGTGAACAGACCAAAAGATGAAATCCGAGGTCCAGGAGAGAACGTTAAATTTACCTGCGAGGTCGAAGGAAAACCCAAACCTGAGATCATCTGGAAAATAAATGGAACCCCCCTAACAGGTAGGTGGTGGTCCACCGTCATCTCCGCGGCAGATTGGTGAAGGTGCATAGACATTACAGTGTGATCTGACGCCTCGAGAGTCCATGTCAATGTGCACCATCGGGTCTCTCACGCATTTCGGTCTAGGTAGGTAGGATGGACGATGAGGTGACTAGTACGGATGTAATGGCGGCTTTTTGTTCCCTGTTATCCACCTCCACGCAACATCCACAGCCAAGAATGACCACAGACACAGGTCTGAGGAATAACAATTGCATTTACTATGGCAGGAACAGGTAAACATGGAGTATCTGTTACACAGTCTCCCATGGATAGCCCACGGCGAGTACAGTTTACGATTGAATGCCACCATGGATTTGACGTTCTGGAGCTTTAAGAACATGGACTATTTGAAAGTAGGATTTGTATGTAGTTATAGGAAAATTTAGAGTTTTTGTGTCTTAAAGCAGAAGAGTAGATGTGTAGCAAGAGGGTTTTACAGACCTGGGAATCCTGTGGTAATTTCACAGTTGGTCACGGCACGTGCAAAAATATACTTAAAGCAAATAATGGACAGTGCAGGGAGACGGGAGACCCTAAAATGTCTCAACATGCGGGCAGTAGGCTTCTTCTGCACATTCAGTATGCCCTACATGCTGAAGAAGCACGTGCAAATCCGGACGGCGAGGATCCAGGGTGAAAAGACTTTAGACATCTTGGCTGTAGAAGAAAGAATCCTAGGCCTTAGGACCTGACTGAAAATCTTGGGGTAAAAGGAAGGAGGAACTTTCAGGCGTTGGTCGTCAAAGTGGTGAGGAGAGCCCTCACATGAGACATCCGGTACAGAACTGGGGGAATTCCAGCTCTGCTATCTAAACAAACAGAGGCTGGAAGTAGCTTTACTTATTGAGCCCTGAGTCTGCTCACTGGCCAATAGGACAACATTCAGTGTACATGTCAGATTCTTACAATGCAAAGTACTATAAACCACATTTCACCAGCAGATGGTGCTAGAACACAACAAATGAGAAATACCTGTGAAAGGCATGGAAAGTACTTTGGGTAGAAATGTGTTTATAACTGAACTACATCAGTAATAATCGTAGAGGGGTGCTAGAGAGTGAGCTGTAGTGTGCAGGGGCTACTCACGGTCCAGGGGTACTTAAAGGGACACACACAATCTGGCCGGGTCACTATAATTGATTTGTCATTGAACATTTTTCCATTTCACAGCTGCAGATCTGGGTCCAAACCATAAAATGGAAGGAGGAATATTAATATTACAGAACCTGAAGACAGAGGACACCGCCGTGGTGCAGTGCGAGGCGCAGAATAAACATGGACACATACTGGAGAACGCTTATATCTATGTGGTCGGTAAGTCTGCTGGAGTCAGAACCAAGCAGCAAACACAATCCATCCGCGTGGGTCGTCCTGTCATTCTCCTGTTAATATGGAACTACAATACCCAGCATGCCATCAAAGGCCTGTGGTGTGATGGAAATGTCTTTTTCCAATAGATAGAACATGTTATCATCTATACATGGGATAAATGTCACACATGGACTAGGGGATGTCTGACACATGGTGCAACACAGTGGTTCAATGAAGCATGGTAAACAGTAGGTAGGCCGTAATGCTAGGAAGATGGGACACCACCTGACACTAATATGTATCTGCACCCTGCACTCCCTAAGCAGGTCCTTCCTCTGCCACTGTCACGTGCCTAGTCCCTCATCTCCTTAACGTCCTTAAGTGGGTCCATCCCCTGCAGCTGTCCAGTGCCTAGTCCCTGATCTCCCATTTAACATCCCCTAAGCGGGTCCATCCCTGCCGCAGTCAAGTGCCTAGTCCCTGATCTCCCCTATAATGTCCTAAGTGGGTCCATCCCCTGCCGCTGTCAGGTGCCTAGTCCCTCATCTCCCTTAATGTCCTTAAGTGGGTCCATCCCCTGCAGCTGTCTGTCAGGTTACATCCTAGTCCCTGGAGTCTCCCCTGAACAATCCCTAACTGGGTCCATCCCCTGCCGCTGTCAGGTGCCTAGTCCCTCATCTCCCTTAACGTCCTTAAGGGGGTCCTCCATCGCTGTAGTGCCTGTCCTGTTCCTAACATCCTAAGGCATCCTGCGGTGTCAGGTGCTAGTCCCTCATCTCCCTTAACGTCCCTAAGGGGGTCATTTCCCTGCTGCTGTCAGGGGCCTAGTCCCTGATCTCCCTAACATCCCTAAGTAGGTCTATTCCCTGCCGCTGTCAGGTGCCTAGTCCCTGATCTCCCTTAACGTCCCTAAGAAGGTCCATCCACTGCACCTGTCACATGCCTAGTTCCAGATCGCCCCTAATGTCCCTAAGTGGGTCTTTCCCCCGCCACCATCACATACCTAGTCCTTGAACTGTCCCTCCACTCAACTCTGGCTAGTGGAAAGGCCGGTGAGTGCACTAGACCCTCACCTCTATAATAGTACAACACAGGGAAGGTAGACAGACAGGGGAACAAAGACAAAAGGATATGCTTCTATTTCAAGCTGCAGCCAGACTGACAGCAGCACACCAAGCCTGCTTCCTTCCTCCAGAGTGGTCAGAATAGAATAATTTATTACCGGCATCAAGTGATGTATCATACGACTATTTAAAGAGAAGGGGAGTGGTCGCAAATAGTTACAGCTGAGTTGAACCAACCAGGAGCCACCAGGAAGGAATATATCATTAACCCTTGCTGGTCCAAAAGAAAGCCATAGCATTTAAAATCCAGAGTCTCACAAATCGATGTGAAGCTCAGATCCAGGGACTGTCACCAGTCTCCAAATGACGAGAGATGGTCGTAAAAATAGACAATGACATTCTGATCCTGAAAATATGGCTCTAGACGTCCCTGTGGACCATGAATGTCATGACTTCATTCAGATTTGGCTATGGAGACCCCCGTTCCCAGAATCAGATGGGGCCAGGGATACCAAGTGATCAGTAATGGATCGGTACTGGAATGCCCCTATAAGAAGTATAATGGCGATGAGGTACACCCCTCCCGCTATCGGTGCAGCCACAATGGGACTTATGAACATATACACATTATATACCTTTATAATCCCCCTTTTCTAATGCTCTTTTGGCTGATTGGAGTAAGGATGCAGTAACGTCTATAGGGAGTATTTCCATATGACATTTGCCGGGCGGTGATATCTTATGTCTATCATTAATGGTAACCCCCTCTCTCCTTACAGAGTTGGCCCCAGTGATCCTGACCCCGGATAGAATGAATTACTCTGTCGTGGAGAACACCAATGTTTTCTTGCCTTGCAAAGTTTTCGGTTCTCCTACTCCAGTCACTAAATGGTACGTACTGTATTTGGCACCAGCTGTGGTCACTAAACTAAAGTTCACCTTCTTCCAACTCTCAGGAAAATTTCACATCTGATCCAAGCACAGACTGCAAACTCCGGAGCGCTCTCGGGACTCCTGACCCCATCAGCTTTATACATATCTATGAGGCTGTTGAGTTTGGGTCAGGAGACCGGAGTCCCGAGACGTCGCAGCCTGTACTCCGACTTTGATGCCTGAAACCTTAACCATCCACTTTGAATAAATGTTTGTGTGGCGCCCCTGCGGTCTGGCTGCCACATGTGGTAATGCAGGTAACATCTTGTGATGTCACATCTGGAGAGAGGTGAGGATAACTGTGCTGGGAAATCTCCGTACATCCAACATTTCAAAACTCCAATCAGAGAGTGCAGGGCGGAAGAGACCCCCATAGGGCAGACCCCACTTCTGGTTGGAGGGAGGAGTTAGGATATAGAGAGCTAGGCAACGAGAGTTGTTCTAGGTTGGAGGCTGACTGGTCGCATCTGCTGCCTGCTCTGAGTGACTGGGAAGAGGAACAAGCTGCAGGAAGCCCACCAAGCCCTAAGTGGTGAGGTTTTCAGAACTTGGCGGCTATTTGATTTCATGCCCAATAGCCACCCTTGTGGGCCAGTCCGGGGTACAGTGGCAAAGAGAGCCAGAGGGCTGAAGCCGTTGCTCGCAGGACTCGCGTCACCTGCCCAGCTGGAGTCTACCCACAGACAAGAGGGATCTAGAGGACCTAGTGACCTTGGGACAGAAGTCAGCAGGAAGGCCAATACAGCTTATTCCAGCAGAGTGGAGTCATCTCTCTCCGGACTGGCCGAGCTGTCTACCTGTTTCTGCTCCGGTGTAATGGATGTACCAACTAACCTACAGTAAAATGTAAAGATCCAGAGAGAGATGTGCCTTCTTTCACTCTGCACCTCCTCTCTGCTCCTCTGAACTACTACCACCATCATCCACCTTACTTCTCAAGGGCCTGCCCTGTGTGGGAGGAGGGTATTTCCCTCACACTGCCACAACACCTATCCCACGGGAACTCCACATGCAGTACCGGCCACCTAGTGACTGGATACCTTCAGCTGGTGTCACAAACTCTTTTATTATTTTCCTCTTTTTCTTCATTTCTCCCCATTTTTGTCTTCCCCTTTTATCAATGATGGCCCGGACTACAGCTCTGGATGTAGCTACTGAGATCCAGACTGACCGGCCCAGCTGCTGAGTACCCCAGCCCTCTGCGCGATACATTAGCACATATAGTATCACTGTAAATACTAAAGGAAATGTGAGAATAATATTATTTATAGGGAATTCATAGGGGTCTGACAACTACTTGCTAAACAATCTGAACTATAAATATGTATAATAATTTTATTTCTTAAATATTGTGTGTTACAAAGGAAAATTAAGAAACTTGACACACATTTTTGATTGGAAAACAACGTTCCCATATAGACATGGGTGTTCCTTTACTTCTTATATCTTATCAAAAACTAGGAGAGAATGACCGGGGTCCGACTACAAAGTGTCTGTTTGTAGTCTGTAACCATAGCAACACAGAGGTTTTTATAACAGCTGTAGAACCCAAAATGGTTGGATTTTTTTTAAGCAATAATCATTTGTAACGTTGTCCCTAGATGATCAAAATGGTTTGTTGGCTCCTCTGGGGTGTGTCCTCGATTCATTCACAGTCTTATATTTCCAGGCATGACAGAGACATGAAGTCTGTGATAGAGAAAGATAACTTCAATATCCACAATAACGGCAGCATGGAAATCACCGACGTGACCAGTGAGGACGAAGGAATCTACTACTGCACGGCCTCCAACAGCAAAGGGAACGTCACCATCTCTGCCTATCTAGATGTCAGAAGTAAGTCACCCCCCGATCACACTCAGATCACACTCTGGTTACACTCAGATCACACTCTGGTCACACTTTGGTCACACTCCGGTCACACTCCGGTCACACTCCGGTCACACTCCGGTCACACTCCGGTCACACTCTGGTCACACTCCAGTCACACTATGGTCTGAAAAATGCAATATTGGGTAGGGTCACATTGCAAACATGAATTGCATTCACCGCATCCGGATCCGGATGCGGTGAACGCAATGCCGGGCACACACATTTTGTTACAAAAATGTGTGGTGAATACCGCACTGCGGTAACCGGATGGCTCAGGATGTGTAATCCCTGAGCCATCCGGTAACTGCATAGTTTGCGGATCCCGGCTATTGCCGGGATCAGCAAACCTAGTAAAGAGTTAAATTGATTACTAAAGTACTGTTTGAGGTCTGTAGGGGGGCTTAGACCCCCCCTACAGACCGGCCGCCCACTTCGGTGGCCTTCTAGTACAATATCCCCGCTGGCACGGGCTCCTCCGAGCCCGTGCAAGTTCCCAACACCCCCAGCCCCCCGAATTACTATACAGGGGTGCCTGCACCCCTCTGGTATACTTATTCCTGTATCGGGGGAAAATGATATATTAAAGTCATGGTTGAAGTACATATTTACGTGTATCCTGCTCCAATGTTGTGAATAATCCATGGGCGGGGCTGTTTGCGGCAGCCTCCGCCCCCTCATTTCTCATGGCCGCCCCCTCTATGCCTCATCCATTGATGTGACGCCGGACGCGTCATGAAAGGGGCGGGGCGAACTCCGTCACACCGTTCGCCCCGCCCCTTTCATGACGCGTCCGGCGTCACATCAATGGATGAGGCATAGAGGGGGCGGCCATGAGAAATGAGGGGGCGGAGGCTGCCGCAAACAGCCCCGCCCATGGATTATTCACAACATTGGAGCAGGATACACGTAAATATGTACTTTAACCAAGACTGTAATATATCATTTTCCCCCCATACAGGAATAAGGATACAAGAGGGGTGCAGGCACCCCTGTATAGTAATTCGGGGGGCTGGGGGTGTTGGGAACTTGCACGGGCTCGGAGGAGCCCGTGCCAGCGGGGATATTGTACTAGAAGGCCACCGAAGTGGGCGGCCGGTCTGTAGGGGGGTCTAAGCCCCCCCTACAGACCTCAAACAGTACTTTAGTAATCAATTTAACTCTTTACTAGGTTTGCTGATCCCGGCAATAGCCGGGATCCGCAACCTATGCAGTTACCGGATGGCTCAGGATTACACATCCTGAGCCATCCGGTTACCGCAGTGCGGTCCCAGAAACGCTGCGAAAACTGCTGCCTGCATGATTTAAAACGCAGGCAGCAGTGCCGGATCCGGCCACCGGATGGCTTGTGAAGCCATCCGGTGTTTTGCATAGGCTTCTATCAGGAGCCTTTCCTGGTCCGGGTTGGAGCTTTTTGAAAGCTCCAAACCGGATCAGGATTTAAAAAAAAAAACGCGGATGTGACCCTAGCCATACTTCTAAAAAATGTACAGCTTTTAGCCCAGATAGAAGAATATTAGGTTGGGACCCAACATAGAGCTGCGCCTTGTCACTGGCCTTTGGGCTCTTATAAAATGGTCATTTATGCACTAAGTGTCTCAGTCTCTAAAACTTAGGCTAGGATGACATTTATAAGCCACAATGCGGTATCCGGATCCATTACCGGATGCGGTTTTACCGTGTGCCTTCATATCATTTGATAGTAAGCTGCAGCCCTCATTCTGGATCTGGATGCATGAATACATCCGGTTTTGGAATTTGGGTTTTTGCAATTTTAAAAACTGCATCGGGATCCGGTACCCCAAGGTACATTTATTTACCTTGCGATACTGGATCCGGTTCCCATAGGTGGCCATGTTAAAAAAAACGGATCCGGTTTTGCAACCGCTCCGAAAAATGCAGCCTGCATGATTTTTAGGCTGCAAAACCGGATGCGATAACCGGATTACAAATAGTGCAATCCAGCTTTTCTATTGAAGCCTATGCGGATCCGGATGCGGTTTTGAGCATTTTTAATGAAAAGACCCCATGTGCACATTTTCCTTGGGGAGAAGGTGCATTTTTTTTAACTTCTCCAACTTTTATGGGCTCCAAAGATCTAAAGTAAAAGTTCCCAGGCCCCAATTGTCACGTGTTGACCGCTTTGCAGTCCATGTGTGATTTAAATCTGAGTTAATTTCCTTTGGTGCATTGAGTGTTAATGGGGGATGTGTCAGTGCATTCTGATTTCCACTCCCTCAGCCTTTAAGTAGATCCACTTCCCTCCACCGGGTGTCACAGATAAAGTTCATTCTCTACTAGGACCCTGTTCAGTCTGATGTGCTGTCATGTGCTGCTGCTGTTACCTTCCATAGGTGCTTATGGGATTTCCCGGTTTGTGGGTGGAGGTAGGGGCCTAGGGCTGCTCAGGAGCATACGGCAAGGGTGGTGATGCAGACCTCCTCGCCATCTGAAGTACCTCTGGGAGCAGAGTAATCTAGGGACTCCCCAATCTATGGGTCAGACTAGCTCCCCTGAACGCCCTTAGCCCATCGTACCATCCTGCTTCCTGATTCCCTATCCACTCTACCACCCCGTCACACCAATATCTCTTATTTTTCCAGCTGCTATAGTCATTGTTTCTTACCGCAGATGCCACTCAGATAATCACTCCTCCGGAGACTCAGCGAGTGAGAAAGGGCGGAAAAGCCACGTTTGAGTGTATCCCAGAATTTGACATCAGGATGGAAAATAAAGTAATAGAATGGAAGAAGGACAACATGGAGATTAAAGAACTGGATGACGATGACAAGTATGGGGGACTTTGATGGGGGAGGGGTGTGATTTTGCCATATTGCCACTTTTTATTTGGCAACTTTTTTTTAAAGTGATCATTTTTGGTAAGAATAGAACATTAGATCTAGGATAACTTGTATCTTTTGGTTAGGAGTCCAGTGGGCGGTCCTAAAAGAAATACTGCTACTAGGACCGCCCACCGGACGCCTAAGCTTAGAAAAACAGGGATTAAAATGTATTTTATCAAACTTATTACTGAATCTTTAAAAAAAAAATAAATGCCCATCACTGTGTTCAGCTCTTGATGGTCAGACCCCATATGACGCCGGGTTGATGTATTTAGCACCTTCTTCTAACAGGTTCCCAATGAATTTGCCTTTGTCTTTCCAGGTATTTTATTGAGGACTTTTCTCTGAGTGTAGCAAACGTTCAAGAAGACGACGAGGGGACATACACCTGTGTGGCTCGCAGCGAGCTGGACGCGGTAGAGAAAACGGCGGTTCTTGTGATGATTGGTCAGTATAGAGATAAAATGGTGTAATATCTGTTCAAGGTTACTATATGGCGGTGACACATACCCACTTCTCAGCACGTGACTTGGGGTTGTGCCTGCAAGGGTTAATTTATCTCGTTTCACGCAATCCAGCACTCAACCTCTATTCAAGGCTATAAAGTGAGCATAATTCACACTCGACACAAACCACACCCACCCCCCAGATACACAACACGCTGCCACCACTCATCAAGCACACAGGTTGAGGAGTCCCTGAAATACACTACTGTCTGCCAGTCAGACTACATACTCTAAGGCTATGGATTCTTGTAGAGGATACAAGAGCCAAACTTATTAAAGTTTCAAGATTTAATATAAAGGCATAGTGCTTACAATAAAAATATATAAACGATACAAAATAAAAAGTTATAAAATAAAAGGGAGAAACTTACAGAAATATCTAAACGTTCCAGTCTAATGTTTGTTTCTGTATCCTTGGAGAAGGAGGGGTGAAATATGGATTTTAGCAGTATTTCAACTACCTCATCTGCAAACAACGACATCATGGCTTGCAAGCCTTTTTATAGGTTTGAGGTTAAGGTCAAATTCCTAGCACAGCCTTTCAATTTTAATATTCTTATTTCCGGTCTGTGACTGGACCATGGCTAATTTAGCAATGAATGCATTACATTACCAAATGCTCATTGTCTTAAAGCAATTTCTTTCCCACAGCCAATATTTAATACAAGACCATGCCATGGTTGGCCATTTGTAGATTCCCTTTGAAGCCTTCCATAGGTGTGAGGCATTGTACCTGAGGTCTCAGATCCTGGAACCAGGATGACGTCTGGGCAGTGACACAGAACTTAACAAATGCCCATTAGTTCCTGTGGTCTCCATTCCCCTAAAAATACATATTTTCCTCTCCAGGCGACATATGACCTCAACTGATGAATTATGCCTAAACTTTAGCCTACCGGCACTTACATATGTGATGCATTACCTTTTTTTATACAGAAAACTGTTATAAAAAATATCTAGCAAAATAATTCTTAACTTATTTTATCCAGATCTTCCGGAACCTCCCTACGACTTGGAGCTTTCAGACCATAAGGACACAAGTGTCATCCTCACCTGGATCCCAGGAGAAGACAATAATAGCCCCATTGATGGTAAAGCCTCCCCAGTAGAACTTGCCCCAGTTAAGGGCTCGTTCTTATTGAAGTGAATGGTGCAGAGTTTTGGACCCGCCGATACGTTCCCTTTCTTCTCAGACGTCCCTTACGCTATTTTCTGTTGTCTAGAGTTCATCATTGAGTTTGAAGAAGACAACTTTGAGCCCGGGACATGGCACGAGCTGACCCGAGTGGAAGGCGATGAGAGCATGGCCCGCCTGAACCTCTCTCCCTATGTCAACTACCAGTTCAGAGTGATTGCTGTAAATGAGCTCGGACCCAGCAATGGGAGCAGTTCATCCGATCGGGTCAAGACACACCCAGCAGGTGACTAAGGAGAAAGAGCCATCAGGGAAATGATTCAGTATTAAAGAGAATCTGGTTCTCGCCAATCAGTGGTGTGGGAGGGTTTATACACTGAGAGCAGCCAATCAGTGGTGTGGGTGGGGTTATACACTGAGAGCAGCCAATGAGTGGTGTGGGTGGGGTTATACACTGAGAGCAGCCAATCAGTGGTGTGGGTGGGGTTATACACTGAGAGCAGCCAATCAGTGGTGTGCACAAGATTATACAGAGAAAGCTGTCAATCAGTGGTGTGGGTGGGTTATATACTGAAAGCTGTCAATCAGTGGTGTGGGTTTGGTTATATACTGAAAGCTGTCAATCAGTGGTGTGGGTGGGGTTATACACTGCAAGCTGACAATCAGTGGTGTGGGTGGGGTTATGCACAGAAAGCTGCCAATCAGTGGAATGTACAGTATGCTGCCAATGAGTTGTGTGGGTGGAGTAATACACTGAAAGCTGTCAATCAGTGGTGTGGGCGGGGTTATACACTGAAAGCTGTCAATCAGTGATGTGGGTGGGGTTATACACTGAAAGCTGCCAATCAGTGGTGTGGGCGGGGTTATACAGTGAGAGCTGCCAATCAGTGCTGTTGGCGGGGTTGTGCAGGGAAAGCTGCCAATCGGTGGTGTGGGCGGGGTTATACAGGGAGAGCTGCCAATCAGTGGTGTGGGCGGGGTTATACACTGAAAGCTGCCAATCAGTGGTGTGGGTGGGGTTATACACTGAAAGCTGCCAATCAGTGGTGTGGGCGGGGTTATACACTGAAATCTGCCAATCAGTGGTGAGGGAGGGGTTATACACTGAAATCTGCCAATCAGTGGTGTGGGGGGGTTATACAGGGATTAGTATTCAGAGCACTGCAGAATCTGCAGAGCAGAAAACTTTTCACCATAATGACAACATGTTCACCAGCAAGTGACACATTGCAGGAATCAGGGTCTCTGCTCCTACATCGCGCTGCCCTCTGGTTACATAGTAAAAATCTGCTGTGAGATTTAATGTGTCTCCATTTTTCATCTTAGCACCTACCAGGAATCCCATTGATGTCCGGGGTGAAGGCACCGAACCGCACAACATGAGGATCACCTGGAAGGTAAATGACAGAAGTGCAATATGGGAAAAGTGTAAGGGGTTGTCGTCTTCTCCAAAAAAGAAAGAATGTTCATGTTTTTTACAAAAACTGCAACCCATGAATGGTGCAAAACGTCAATAGCCGGCACCGCCTGTAAACAGGAGTGACGCTGATCTCCAACCTAGATGTATATAGCGGGAGGAATAAGTATTGAACACGACACCAATTTTCTAAGGAATTATATTTCCAATGCTGCAGTTGATATTAAGTCATCACCAGATGTCGGTAACAGCCCATCCCATCCACACAGGCAAAAAAATTACCATAGATGTTTATGAATTATGTGCAGTAATGAGAAATGACACAGGGAGAAAGTTTTGAACACGTGAAGAAAGAGAGGAGCAAAAATCCATGGAAAGTCCTGACCCCAGCTGAGATCTGTCAGTAATTAGAAAGCAATCCTGCCACTGAGTGATAATAATATCAGCTGGATCATCTGAAGACTCATCACCAAGGAGCCACACAAGAAACATCTCATGGTGGGGAAAACCAGTGAGCCGACTCAAGACCTTCATATCCTTATTGTTGTAAAACTGATGGAATTGGTTACAGAATGATTTCTAAACTACTGAAAGAAGGATCCACAGGATCTGCAGGAGGTGAAGAGAGTTTGTGTGGAAGAATGGCCCAAAATCCACCTGAGCAATGCAGTGACCAGTGTCTCCATACAGGAGCAATGCAGGGACCAGTGTCTCCATAAAATGCAGGGACCAGTGTCTCCATGCAGGAGCAATGCAGGGACCAGTGTCTCCATAAAATGCAGGGACCAGTGTCTCCATACAATGCAGGGACCAGTGTCTCCATACAATGCAGGGACCAGTGTCTCCATACAATGTAGGGACCAGTGTCTCCATACAATGCAGGGACCAGTGTCTCCATACAGGAGCAATGCAGGGACCAGTGTCTCCATAAAATGCAGGGACCAGTGTCTCCATACAATGCAGGGACCAGTGTCTCCACACAGGAGCAATGCAGGGACCAGTGTCTCCATACAATGCAGGGACCAGTGTCTCCATACAATGCAGGGACCAGTGTCTCCATACAATGCAGGGACCAGTGTCTCCATACAATGCAGGGACCAGTGTCTCCATACAATGCAGGGACCAGTGTCTCCATACAATGCAGGGACCAGTGTCTCCATACAGGAGCAATGCAGGGACCAGTGTCTCCATACAATGCTGGGACCAGTGTCTCCATACAGGAGCAATGCAGGGACCAGTGTCTCCATAAAATGCAGGGACCAGTGTCTCCATACAATGCAGGGACCAGTGTCTCCATACAGGAGCAATGCAGGGACCAGTGTCTCCATACAATGCAGGGACCAGTGTCTCCATACAATTCAGGGACCAGTGTCTCCATACAGGAGCAATGCAGGGACCAGTGTCACCATACAATGCAGGGACCAGTGTCTCCATACAATGCAGGGAGCGGTGTCTCCATACAATGCAGGGACCGGTGTCTCCATACAATGCAGGGACCGGTGTCTCCATACAATGCAGGGACCAGTGTCTCCATACAATGCAGGGACCGGTGTCTCCATACAATGCAGGGACCGGTGTCTCCATACAATGCAGGGACCGGTGTCTCCATACAATGCAGGGACCGGTGTCTCCATACAATGCAGGGACCAGTGTCTCCATACCATGCAGGGATCGGTGTCTCCATACAATGCAGGGACGGTGTCTCCATACAATGCAGGGACCAGTGTCTCCATACAATGCAGGGATCGGTGTCTCCATACAATGCAGGGACCAGTGTCTCCATACAATGCAGGGACCGGTGTCTCCATACAATGCAGGGATCGGTGTCTCCATACAATGCAGGGACCGGTGTCTCCATACAATGCAGGGACCAGTGTCTCCATACAATGCAGGGATCGGTGTCTCCATACAATGCAGGGACCGGTGTCTCCATACAATGCAGGGACCGGTTGTCTCCATACAATGCAGGGATCGGTGTCTCCATACAATGCAGGGACCGGTGTCTCCATACAATGCAGGGACCAGTGTCTCCATACAATGCAGGGACAGGTGTCTCCATACAATGCAGGGACCAGTGTCTCCATACAATGCAGGGACCGGTGTCTCCATACAATGCAGGGATCGGTGTCTCCATACAATGCACGGACCAGTGTCTCCATACAATGCAGGGACCGGCGTCTCCATACAATGCAGGGACCAGTGTCTCCATACAATGCAGGGACCAGTGTCTCCATACAATGCAGGGACCAGTGTCTCCATACAATGCAGGGACCAGTGTCTCCATACAATGCAGGGACCGGTGTCTCCATACAATGCAGGGACCGGTGTCTCCATACAATGCAGGGACCGGTGTCTCCATACAATGCAGGGACCGGTGTCTCCATACAATGCAGGGACCAGTGTCTCCATACAATGCAGGGACCAGTGTCTCCATACAATGCAGGGACCAGTGTCTCCATACAATGCAGTGATCGGTGTCTCCATACAATGCAGGGATCGGTGTCTCCATACAATGCAGGGACCAGTGTCTCCATACAGGAGCAATGCGGGGACCAGTGTCTCCATACAATGCAGGGACCAGTGTCTCCATACAATGCAGGGACCAGTGTCTCCATACAATGCAGGAACCAGTGTCTCCATACAATGCAGGGACCAGTGTCTCCATACAATGCAGGGACCAGTGTCACCATACAATGCAGGGACCGGTTCCATACCAATGCAGGGACCAGTGTTCCATACATGCGGGACGTGTCTCCATACAATGAGGGACCAGTGTTCCATACAAGCAGGGACCGTGTCTCCATACAATGCAGGGACGTGTCTCCATACAATAGGGACCAGTGTCTCCATACAATGCAGGGACGTGTCTCCATACAAGCACAGGGACCGTGTCTCCATACAATAGGACGGTCCCCCCCCCCCCCCCCCCCCCCCCCCCCCCCCCCCCCCCCCCCCCCCCCCCCCCCCCCCCCCCCCCCCCCCCCCCCCCCCCCCCCCCCCCCCCCCCCCCCCCCCCCCCCCCCCCCCCCCCCCCCCCCCCCCCCCCCCCCGGGGGGGGGGGGGGGGGGGGGGGGGGGGGGGGGGGGGGGGGGGGGGGGGGGGGGGGGGGGGGGGGGGGGGGGGGGGGGGGGGGGGGGGGGGGGGGGGGGGGGGGGGGGGGGGGGGGGGGGGGGGGGGGGGGGGGGGGGGGGGCCCGTGTCTCCATACAATGCAGGGACCAGTGTCTCCATACAATGCAGGGACCAGTGTCTCCATACAATGCAGGGACCAGTGTCTCCATACAATGCAGGGACCAGTGTCTCCATACAATGCAGGGACCAGGGAGTTCTCCATACAATGCAGGGACCAGTGTCTCACTCCATACAATGCAGGGACCAGTGTCTCCATACAATGCAGGGACCAGTGTCTCCATACAATGCAGGGACCAGTGTCTCCATACAATGCAGGGACCAGTGTCTCCATACAATGCAGGGGACCAGTGTCTCCATACAGACAATGCAGGACCAGTGTCTCCATACAATGCAGGGACCAGTGTCTCCATACAATGCAGGGACCAGTGTCTCCATACAATGCAGGGACCAGTGTCTCCATAACAATGCAGGGACCAGTGTCTCCATACAATGCAGGGACCAGTGTCTCACCATTACAATGCAGGGACCAGTGTCTCCATACAATGCAGGGACCAGTGTCTCCATACAATGCAGGGGTACATCAGGCTGTCTCCATACAATGCAGGGACCGTGTCTCCATACAATGCAGGGACCAGTGTCTCTCATACAATGCAGGGACCAGTGTCTCCATACAATGCAGGGACCAGTGTCTCCATACAATGCAGGGACCGTGTCTCCATACAATGCAGGGACCGTTTACAGGGGTGTCTCCATACAATGCAGGGACCGGTGTCTCCATACAATGCAGGGACCAGTGTCTCCATACAATGCAGGGACCAGTGTCTCCATACAAGTGCAGGGACGTGTCTCCATACAATGCAGGGACCAGTGTCTCCATACAATGCAGGGACCAGTGTCTCCATACAATGCAGGGACCAGTGTCTCCATACAATGCAGGGACCAGTGTCTCCATACAATGCAGGGACCAGTGTCTCCATACAATGCAGGGACCAGTGTCTCCATACAATGCAGGGACCAGTGTCTCCATACAATGCAGGGACCAGTGTCTCCATAGCAGACATGCAGGGACCAGTGTTCTCCATACAATGCAGGGACCAGTGTCTCCATACAATGCAGGGACCCAGTGTTTCCCTTACAATGCAGGGACCAGTGTCTCCATACAAGCATGCAGGGACCAGTGTCTCCATACAATGCAGGGGACCGTGTCTCCATACAATGCAGGGACCAGTGTCTCCATACAATGCAGGGACCAGTGTCTCCATACAATGCAGGACCGGTGTCTCCATACAATGCAGGGACCAGTGTCTCCATACAATCAGGACAGTGGCATACTCAGGGAGTGTCTCCATCAGACAATGCAGGGACCAGTGTCTCCATACAATGCAGGGACCAGTGTCTCCATACAATGCAGGGACCAGTGTCTCCATACAATGCAGGGACCAGTGTCTCCATACAATGCAGGGACCAGTGTCTCCATACAATGCAGGGACCAGTGTCTCCATACAATGCAGGGACCAGTGTCTATCCCAATGCAGGGACAGTGTTCAGACAATGCAGGGACCAGTGTCTCCATACAATGCAGGGACCAGTGTCTCCATACAATGCAGGGACCAGTGTCTCCATACATGCAGGGGCCAGTGTCTCCCTACAATGCAGGGACCAGTGTCTCCATACAATGCAGGGACCGTGTCTCCATACAAGATGCAATGCAGGGACCAGTGTCTCCATACAAGCAGGGGACCGTGTCTCCATACAATGCAGGGAACATCAGGACAGTGTCTCCATACAATGCAGGGACCAGTGTCTCCATACAATGCAGGGACAGTGTTCTCATCAATGCAGGGACCAGTGTCTCATACAATGCAGGGACCAGTGTCTCCATACAATGCAGGGACCAGTGTCTCCATACAATGCAGGGACCGTGTCTCTCATAATGCAGGGAGCCAGTGTCTCCATACTCGGTGTCTCCATACAATGCATGGACCGGTGTCTCCATACAATGCAGGGACCGGTGTCTCCATACAATGCAGGGACCGGTGTTCTCCATACAATGCAGGGACCAGTGTCTCCATACAATGCATGGACCAGTGTCTCCATACAATGCAGGGACCAGTGTCTCCATACAATGCAGGGACCGGTGTCTCCATACAATGCAGGGACCAGTGTCTCCATACAATGCATGGACCAGTGTCTCCATACAATGCAGGGACCGGTGTCTCCATACAGGAGCAATGCAGGGACCAGTGTCTCCATACAATGCAGGGACCGGTGTCTCCATACAATGCAGGGACCAGTGTCTCCATACAATGCAGGGACCAGTGTCTCCATACAATGCAGGGACCAGTGTCTCCATACAATGCAGGGACCGGTGTCTCCATACAATGCAGGGACCAGTGTCTCCATACAATGCATGGACCAGTGTCTCCATACAATGCAGGGACCGGTGTCTCCATACAGGAGCAATGCAGGGACCAGTGTCTCCATACAATGCAGGGACCGGTGTCTCCATACAATGCAGGGAGCGGTGTCTCCATACAATGCAGGGACCAGTGTCTCCATACAATGCAGGGACCGGTGTCTCCATACAATGCAAGGACCAGTGTCTCCATACAATGCAGGGACCAGTGTCTCCATACAGGAGGCGTCTGGAGCATCATCACCAACAAAATCTGAAATACCAAGGATTAAATACATATCTGTTTTGTGTTCAATACTTTTTCCCTGTGTCATTTCTCACATTACTAGGCTTTTGAACATCTATGATTTGATTTCTTTAGCTGTGCGGATTGGATAGGTTGTCACCCACATCTGGAGAGAAATTCATGTTACAAGCCCTTTTAAAAATATATTTACAATATTGTTCAATATGTCCTTCACTCGCTGTATATTTATTTATATCTCCGGCTGCTGTCCTGTGTTGAACGTGTCTGAACGCCGTGCCCCCCTGGTATCACATGTTTGCTGGTAATGGCTCAGTTACTCTGTAAACTTTTGCACTCATTTTCCCCACCGCGTACAGGCAACATTACAGATGGCCCAAAACTGCTGCCTGACCACCGGCCTCGGGGGCATCTGCATTCCTGCCCCCCCGGGCCAGCCCGCCCCTGCGTTCTGCCCACCATAGCACTGTACCCTTCCAATCACTTAATTAGTTACTACCTACTAATTACTAACTAAATCATCAAAGGCAGGGGCGTATCTAGGGGGGTGCAGCCGGACCTTTTGCCCTGGGCGCAACTCAGCGAGGGGGTGCCGGCGGCACCCCCTCTCCCCCTCTTGCTATACCCGGCAGCCGCCCACACATTACAGGGGCTGATATTCACAGTTTAGCGGCGCGGAAGCGCCCGACGTCCCTTCCGCTTCCGCGTCTGTCTGGGGCCGCGGGGGCCACTGGGAGACTTGGCGGCAGCGGGTCCGATGCGGGGTGACCGCAGGAGACCCCGGAAACTGCGGCACTGGCGGCGGTGCCTCATATGTCCAGACTGGAGGATGGAGGAGAGACGGAAGAGCAGGGGACCGGGTCCCAGCAGACGACGGGGTGAGTGACCGAGAAGTCGGTGGTGGAGGAGGGGGGGGACAGCAGGGGTGAGTGACCGAGGAAGGCTGACAGCACCCACCCCCCCCTTCCTCACCTAGTTTGGGGAGGGGGGGGCACCAAGATAGATCTGTGCCCGGGCGCCAACATACCTAGTTACGCCTCTGATCTAAGGATTTTTCCCAATGGGGAGGAGACGGCGTTGCATCGACGACATGGCTGAATCTTTGTCCGGCCAATGGACACATGGTTGAGCGTCGTGGTTGGTTGAGTTTCAGCCATGTTGATGCAAAACCATTCACACATCCAATTGGCCACAACATTGATCTGTGGCCGCTGCAGAAGAACCGCCTCATATCTGATGGCATCCGCGACTCTACTTTTGATTATTCAGCCTGATGCTACGGTATAACTGCAGTGATGTCACACAAGGTTGGCTAATCAAAAGCAGAACAGCGGATGATGTCAGGTAAGAGGCGGTTCTCACGGCTCCCGTCCAATGATGTGGCTAATGGACTGGGTCTGGCCAATCAACTCTCACCAACTGATCACATGTAACTTTTTCCGTAGCCTATGAAAGGAATTGATTGGAACGGGCCTGGATTTGCCTATATCGTAAGGTGGAGGCGGCAGAATCAGAATGAGGATTGGAGAGAGATGACGGTCACGGAGAATTTCATAGTTGTGGAGGACACCAAGACATTTGTACCCTATGACATTAAGGTCCAGTCTGTAAATGACCTTGGCAAAGGTCCGGAGCCCAGACTCATCACCGGCTACTCAGGAGAAGACAGTAAGTGTCAATCATCTGCCGAGAGAATGTATACAAAATGTATCAGAAAACTGAAATAACAGTGACCAACGCTATAGAAGAGTTCTGAGCAAATAAACGTATTAACAATGCTGCAGAGGATAAGTGCGAGCACAGTATGTATTAGTGAAGTGCAGGTTATAAGATTGTCTGAACAGGTTGGATTTCTAGGTCATTCTTCACTTTTTGAAGCATAAAGAAGAATCTATTCTGAGAAATGAATCCCAGAGATGTCCTAGAAGCAAGAATGAGGTTCATTGGTGGGAGAGGAAGGAAGAGGAAAAGAATAGAAAAGAGAAAGGTTTTATGTCTTTTTTGAGGAAGTTGAAGTGCAGAAGGTTTAGAAGCAAGAATGAAATAGATTGTGTGGGAGGAAAGAATAGGGAATAAGAGGGTTATACAAAGCAAAGGGTCTTTTTTGATGAAGTCAATTCCAAATAAGTGGAGAAGCGCAAGAGAAGACTTACACTGCAGACATTAGATGGGAAGTTGTCAGATATGAGGTGAGCCATGGATTGTTGGGATATCAGAATATGTCCCTCTTCTTAATTGTCTGCTTGCCAAATTAATAATTATAAGAGTGTCCGTGGGCAATAACCACACCGGACTCGGGGTACAAGTATGGGAGAAGTCTAGGTTTATTAGGAAGCACATAAATGTATACATACAATCCTGTGGGTGGCCCCAGGATAAGATCATTCATTAATTGGTTACAAGATATTAAACATAACTAATCATTGGTCACTAATAGCTGAGAGCTGTTTGGATTATGCAAATCTATTCTAAATCTATTCTAAATACGCATGTATCCTTCTTCTTTTCCATCATTGGGTGTTATTGATGTTATTAATCCATCGCACTCCTTCATTATCTGGTGTTTTGGCACATCTTCCCTTCTTACCAAAACATGCTAGACATTGGCTTCATGCCCAGACTATGTGACCTTCACCATGTCTCAAATCACAGTCTATAGCAGGGGTCTCAAACTCCAGGCCACGAGGGCCGCACACAGTCCAGGTTTTACTGGATCATTGGGTAGACAAATAAGATGGAGGAGGAGTGAAATTAGTGGTTTGACGACCCGAGCACTAGAGCTGGGAATACATTGACAGGATATTAGTAACTTTGTTTGCAGAACAAATTAGCACCGCCTACGACATAATTATCGTTTGTCCCGGGTCTTTGACAGGTTTGGGATCTGCGTATCATTCCTGCATTGAGACTTCATATCAAACATGTTTCTTTCCTTTGGCAGTGTAGAAGTTAATGTCTGTCTCAGTTGCTGCAATACTCCTTAGTTCTCTTCCCAGGTATGGCTACTTTGTGATCACTCCCATCGCATTTATATGGTCACATGATCCAGCATTCCTTGCTGGTGATTGAGCTCCATTCCCAGGCCTAGCTACCTGAGGTTAAGGTGCTACTCTGGAGAAGCTGACCATTGCCAAGCTGTCTGCTGTCTAGGAGTGTGGTAGCAGGGGTGAAGTTGTCTGGTCATTTCCCTGTCTGTCTCTCCTTCCCTTGTTGATTTTAGTGCATCGGTTGGGACTAGTGCTCCAAGTGGCCATCAGAATTAACATCAGGGCCAGCGACGGACAAGGTGTCCTGCGCGGCGACGGGGTAAAAGAACCCGTATAGGGACAGTAGAGTAATCAGGGCATAGCGGCAGGTGAGAGCAGGAGGTCACCTCCCCCATTCCCTATGGGCAGGGCCCTCTGTTGTATTCCTTCCCCCCCGGTGTGTCCCCTGTCAGTAGTTTTGTGTAGTGCGATGGACACTTTTGGTCTGTGCGACATTGTCATACACGGTAGCCGGATGCTCCCTAGTTCGTGGCGTGACATCATTTTAATGAAGGTCTAGCGCCGAGACCAAAGGGCAGCCAACCCCGATAGTCACTGAGCCCTCAATTACCGTATTGAACAGTACCCAGCTATAAGCTACATTTTACCCTTCCGTGCTCAATATCTCTCTCCCTAATAGGAAGGACGAACCCTCCATGATGTCCAAATCTCTGTTCTACAATGGATAACTAATACTTATCAATAACCAATCATTGGGTTTCCATTCTCTCTTCAGTTCCCACTATTATCCCTGAAAATATAGGATTAGAGGCTTTGAATGACAGCACAATCAAAGTGGCGTGGCTACCGGTGCAGAAGGAAGGGTTAAATGGCCGATTGAAGGGATTTGTGGTAAGTGAATTCAAGTACTCTTACATTGAAATTCTCATTTATTGGATATTGCAATAAACAATCTACAGATCATCTTATTTAAAATGTGTTAACCCACAAGAAATCATTTTAATGGGTACGATACAAGGTATCTTCTTCCTTCTGTAAAACTTGCTGTCTGCTGCCTGTTGTCAAGTGTAATCTGTTTCTACCAGCAGAAACACAGAGAAACATGTCAGGAAGAGGGGGCAGCTCTTTGTCTCTGCAATAAGTGGGGGCAGGTCTTTGTCTCTACAATACCAATAAGTGGAGGCAGGTCTTTGTCTCTCTACAGAAAGTGGTGGCAGGTCTTTGTCTCTACAATAAGTGGTGGCAGGTCTTTGTCTCTACAATAAGTGGGGGCAGGTCTTTGTCTCTCTACAGAAAGTGGTGGCAGGTCTTTGTCTCTCTACAGAAAGTGGTGGAAGGCCTTTGTCTCTACAATAAGTGGGGGCAGGTCTTTATCTCTCTACAGGATGTTTGAGCGGGTCTTTGTCTCTCTACAGGAAGTGTTGGCGGGTGTTTATCTCTCTGCAGGAAGTGGGGGAAGATTTTTGTATGTACAGGAAGTTTGGGCGGGTCTTTGTCTCTACAGAGAATGGGTGCTTGTTTTTGTCACTCCACTAGAAGTGGGGGCAGGTCTTTGTCTCTCTACAGAAAGTTGGGGCAGGTCTTTGTCTCTACAGAAAGTTAGTGCCTGTCTTTGTCTCTCCACAGGAAGTGGAGGCAGGTCTTTGTCTCTCTACAGAAAGTTGGGGCAGGTCTTTGTCTCTACAGAAAGTTAGTGCCTGTCTTTGTCTCTCCACAGGAAGTGGAGGCAGGTCTTTGACTCTCTGCAGGAAGTTGGGACAGGTTCTTGTCTCTCTACAGGAAGTTGTGGAGTCTTTGTCTCTCTGCAGGAAGTTAGGGCAGACCTTTTTCTCTACAGGAAGTTGGGGGGATCTTTGTCTCTACAGGAAGGGGAGGCAGTTTTTTGTCTCTCTACATGAAGTTGGGACAGGTCCTTGTCTCTCTACAGGAAGTTGGGGAGTCTTTGTCTCTCTACAGGAAGTTGGGGAGTCTTTGTCTCTCTACAGGAAGTTGGGGCAGGTCTTTTTCTCTACAGAAAGTGGGTGCCATTCTTTGTCTCTCCGCAGGAAGTGAAGGCAGGTCTTTGTCTCTCTACAGGAAGTTGAGACAGGTCTTAGTCTCTACAGGAAGTTGAGGCAGGTCTTTGTCTCTGTGCTCCTGCTCTCCTGTCTGCCAGGCCTATTAATGGATGATTCACTACTAAAATTTAAAAAAGTCTGGATGCCTTTCTTTGAAAATTGAATATTACAGTTATATATGCTAGATTCTTTAATTGGACGTTGATCCAGGAAACTCGTCTGATTACCATGGGTGCTTTGTCTTCCTCTGGATCATCATATTAGTCTATAGGTTGAACTCAATTGACTTATGTCTACCTCCAACCTTTAAAAACTGTTGGGTTTTCAGTTCAGATTATACAAACTATTGTATATCATGAGATAAGAAATACAGATGGAAAATGAGATTAAGGATATTCCAGCACCTATAGTGCTGGCAGACTGCTGATCAAAAGGCAATGTCTACTCAAAAAAGAAATTATATTAGACTGATATGACAACCAAACGTAGTAAACAAGTAAGAGCCGCGTACCTTTTGTACATATATTGGGTAAAAGGACAGGTACTTTAAGGAGAAACTCCAATGACACCAATTGTAAATGTATGATATAGTTACCTTTGGTTTACAATAAACGTAATCATTATGTAATGGTAATAAGAACACGTCTGGATTTCTAGGTCATTGGACAGCTTTTACTCATTGTAAACAATCAGTGCTGCAGTGTAGAGCATGGAAACAGACGAGTAGAAAGCGGAAAAAGCAGCAAACGGCGGATTTTACATTGTCCCGCTATAATGTTTGTCAGTATCAATCTCACATTATTGTGCCCTCATAGATCCGATATGTCGCTCAAAATGAAAAGCACAAAAACAAGTTCACCGTGCACGGAAACGTCACCCATACATCCATCTTTGGCCTGAAGCCATTCACCAACTATTCAGTGACCGTTCATGTACTAAATGGGAAAGGAGAGGGCATCGGAAGCGAGACCCAGACAATCCGGACAGAGGAGGGCGGTAAGTTCACAAACGTAGAATATAACATGTATAGAAATGTAGATAATGGATGAGAAGCACAGTACTGTGGGTGGTGGCACAATATGGAGCCAGCATATCTGGTATAGTTTGTTGTGTTCTTGTGGGAACCATGAAATGTGTGATTTTTGGGTATTTACATTATTGTATGGAGCTTGTTATGACTTGGGCATTATATATTAGTAGCATAGATGTATATTGTACGCATTATTATTGTGCTGGTGTCCGTTCTATGGTACGGGAGGTTTATACATGATGTTCCTCCAGCATATCAACTTAGGAGAGGCTGAGGCACATGTTTTGTTATTATTTGGGTATTTACATTATTGTATGGATCTTGTTTTTCCTATGGGCATTGTATATTAGTAGCATAGATGTATATTGTACCCATTATTATTATGTCGGTGCCCGTTCTATGGTACGGGAGGTTTGTACATGATGTTTCTCCAGGATATCAACTTAGGAGAGGCTGAGGCACATGTTTTGTTATTATTTGGGTATTTACATTATTGTAAGGATCTTGTTTTTCCTATGGGCATTGTATATTAGCAGCATAGATGTATATTGTACCCATTATTATTGTGCTGGTGCCCATTCTATGGTACGGGAGGTTTATACATGATGTTCCTCCAGGATATCAACTTAGGAGAAAGGCTGAGGCACATGTTTAGTTATTATTTGGGTATTTACATTATTGTAAGGATCTTGTTTTTCCTCTGGCATTGTATATTAGCAGCATAGATATATATTGTACCCATTATTATTATTGTGCCGGTGCCTGTTCTATGGTATGGGAGGTTTATACATGATGTTCCTCTACTATTTCAGGTTAGGAGAGACTGAAGCACATGTTTTGTTATTATACCTTTTACTAGTTTGTGTTTTCTTGCAGTTCCATCACCGCCCACCGGGCTGCGCATTGAGCGTCTATCTGACAGCTCTTTGGTGTTATTATGGGGGCCACCTGAACATCCCAATGGGATCATTACAGGATATAAAATTTCTCATCATCTTGGTAAGTTTTTTCTCATTTTGATGCTCATTAATTAGGTTCTTCTTCTGCCGTGTCCCAACAAAATATCCTCTCCATCTTTTAAGTTAGAGATGTAGTCAATGATGTCATCAACTTAATGAAATAGGATATTGTTCCTGACGCTTCTTCCATCTCCGCACAGTGAGTAAGGATCACACCGACTCGTTTTTGCTGCAAACAATCAATGACCCTGCGCAGCAGAACTGGACTTTCCACAACATGAGCACCAAAGACACCTACAAGTTCTATGTGTATGTCAAAAACTCTGCAAGAGAAAGTCTCCCTGCTGCGATAGAAGGCAGCACCATGAAAGAGCTGGGTGAGAGAGGATCACAGTCACATGATACCTCAGTGATCGCTATACAATTGTTCTATATCTCATCATTCCATCTGTAGAATACACAGTGACCCTCACCTCCCTTCACACACTCCATCTTTTTTCTTCTCATCCCTTCTCTTCTGTATTCTCTTTTAATCTCCTCTCTTGTCTTCTGCACTACTTTTATCTCTTCGCTCCTTTCCTCTGTCTGCTCTCCTTAATATTCCATTCTTTCCTCTGTACTCATCTCCTCTTATCATCATTCTTCACTATTTTCCTCTCTTCTGACCACCTACTATCTTTTCTTCTTTTCTTTCATTTAATTGGATTTTCAATTGTCTTCTATCCTTTTCTTTTTTTTCCTTTCTTCTCCATTCCCCTTCTCTTTCCTCCTCACTTGTCTGCTTTATTCTAACCATTCTTACCATTTTTTACCTCTTCTCCTCTCCATTATTTGTTCTTCTATTGTCATCTATTATTTCTCCCCTCTCTTTTCTTCTCTAATTATCTCTCTTCATCTGTTTTCTTTTCTTCGCCCCTGATTATCTCTATTCTCTATTCTTCTCCCCTGATAATCTCTCTTCTTTCTTTTCTTCTCTCCTGATTATCTCTGTTCTCCCTTCTTTTCTTCTCCCCTGATTATCTCTCTTTTCCTTTCTTTTCTTCTCCCCTGATTATCTCTCTTTTCCTTTCTTTTCTTCTTCCCTGATTATCTCTCGTTTCCTGTCTTTTCTTCTCCCCTGATTATCTCTCTTCTCTATTCTTCGCCCCTTATTATCTCTATTCTCTATTCTTCTCCCCTGATAATCTCTCTTCTTTCTTTTCTTCTCCCCTGATTATCTCTCTTTTCCTTTCTTTTGTTCTTCCCTGATTATCTCTCTTCTCTTCTCTATTGTTCTACCCTGATTAGCTTTTTTCTCTTTTCTCTCTAGATTGTCTCTCTCCTCCTTTCTATTTTTCTCTGATTATCTCTCTTCTCTCTTTTCTTGTCTCCTGATTATCTCTCTTCTCCTTTTTGTCTTCTTCACTAATTATCTCTCTTCTTTCTTTTTTTCTCCCCTGATTATCTCTTTTCTCCTTTTTTTTCCTTCTCCCCTGATTATCTCTTTTCTCCTTTTTTTTCCTTCTCCCCTGATTATCTCTTTTCTCCTTTCTTTTCTTCTCCTCTGATTATCTCTCTTCTCCTTTTTGTCTTCTTCACTAATTATCTCTCTTCTTTCTTTTTTTCTCCCCTGATTATCTCTTTTCTCCTTTTTTTTTCCTCGTCCCCTGATTATTTTTCTCCTTTCTTTTCTTCTCCTCTGATTATCTCTCTTCTCTCCACTTCTCTTTTATATCTTTCATCTTCCCATATCCGCTCAGCTTTTCTCATCTTTTCTCTTCTCTTCTGATCTCCTATTATTCCCATCTCTTCTCCTTTTCCAAATTCCTTTTTCCTTGGATTCTGGCAGCCTCATGTTTATGCCGGATTCCATGATTTGTCACAATACTTACGGCCTTGCTCCATAGACTTTCTACCATCTACATAAATGTCACCTCTACATATCAATCTTTCTTAACTTTTCATTCTCTTTTGTCTTTAGAATTTCCACCAATTCTGAATATTTCAGTTTCAAAAACGTCCAAATGTATCACCATAAAATGGAGACCGCTGGATGGACAGAGAAACGTGGAACTCAAGGTACAGATGAAGAACAAGAGCAGTAAGTGATAAAAGGGGACAAGTGACCTCTATGAGTGCTGTCTGCAAGGAGCTGGAAAATGGCTTTAGTCAATAGCTTCTGTCTTAGAATGATTAAAAATATGTTCTACACCAGCTCCTTAACACCTTAATGAAGTTAACAGAGAACTATATTATCAAGTAACTCTTCCAAATAAGTTGACTTAGGCATGTAGAGGATGAATAGCCATATTTATGGCCAAATTCACCTGTTTCCCTTCTGCAGGTCTATTACACTAATTTGCAATTCACTCTGAGCTGCTGGAAGTAAACTAGCTCCTATGATCTCTCCATGATAAGAGTAAAAAGACAGAGGAATTCATGGTCTTTAGGTAGCACAAAATGAAGAAAAAAATAACAGAAAAAGTAGCAACATAAAGGAAATTATACAGCAGTACTGAGCAGTGTAGATGTGAATCCAGCTCTGGGGGAGGTAAATCTAATAACAATGAAATAGAGGGGGTGCTCCTTGGTAATGACTGGTGGTCTAGTGTGGGGTGGAGGGTTTGTAGTGCACTGACCTGGAGGTGTTGTGCACCCCTCCACCCCACTGGCGTTTATCGCACGCTGTGTGAGTGTGCGGGATGCTGTAGACATTGGGTCATGTGATTGAGTCACATGTGCCGGAAGCGGAAGGCGTCACCAAAGATCCTTGAGCACCATAGGCCCTGTAGTTGGGGTCTACAAAGCGCTCCCGGGCTTCGCTGGCAGCTGTGCTCTCCAAAGCAGGGATAGACCGCTGTAACACGTAGTGATATATAACTAAGGGTCCTTTCACATCAGCGGTTTTCGCTGATCCCGGCAGTTGCGGTGAAAAAAACGCAACTGCCGCGATTACCGCATAACGGCTGCACTTGTGGTTCACTTGCGGCAAGCCCCATACAATGTCTATGGGGCTTGCGGTAAGTGTGCGTCAGGTGCGGCAAGTGCGGTTTTGGCACTTGCGGCAGGTGCAGCAGCGGAAAAAAACGCGTCTGACTGCATTTTTTTCGTGGCCGCACCTGCCGCAAGTGTCGATACCGCACTTGCCACACCTGCCCAAGCCCCCATAGACATTCTATGGGGCTTACCGCAAGTAAACCGCAAGTGCAGCTGTAATGCGGTATTCGCAGCAGTTGCGGTTTTTTCACTGCAACTGCCGCGATCAGCGAAAACCGCTGATGTGAAAGGACCCTTATAAAGAAGATATTCCATAACTATTTCTCCCTGCCTCTGCTGCCCGCCACGTATAAGACCACTTTATCTTATTATCTGGGGGAGGTAAATGACTTGTTAGAAATCTCAACACGATCTGTCCGTGTCTCCTGCTGCCTGTTTTTTCCTTCCGCTCTTCACTAGGTGTAACCTGACTCCTCACTGCGCTGTCAGTCCTTCTCTATATGGCCAAGAGAGTTAAGCTGTTATTTTCAGAGTAGATAATAAGTTCAGTAGGTAACGGGGAGAGAGAGAAGTGTGTTATAAGAGGAGAAAGAAGTGGAATTGTTTACTAAGGGATATTCTAAAATGTCTTATATTCTGGTTATGTAATATTAGTTGACACTATTTCAGAGGACGGGTTCTCGTCATTTAACCATAACTCTTGTCATGTCCAGGCAGCTCCTGGCAGCAGTACGACGTGAACGCGTCTGAAGCCGAATTCAAAATTGTCGAACTACAACCTGGGGAAAACTATTATATTCGTCTGCTGGCGTTAAATCACTCTCATTATGAGGAAATCTGGGGAGTCGAAACTCACACTTTGCCATCAGGTAGGAGCAAATTCATGCCAAGTACGAATCCAATTAGCTATTACCATGACCCTCCGCCATGACCAAGATTAAATTATTAACCTTGTCTCTTCTCACCTTTTCTTCGCAGCTCTACCCGATGAGAAGGGATTCGCGAGCCAGGGCTGGTTTATTGGTCTGATTAGCGCCATTGTTCTGCTACTTCTCATCCTGCTCATCCTCTGCTTCATCAAACGAAGCAAAGGTGGAAAATATTCCGGTAAGTTATCATCTATCCAGAGCTACGAAAATGATTTATCCAACTGGATGTAGCAAATTATCTCCCCATAAGGGGTACCATGAGGAGATGAGGAAGAGTCATTCTAGTTTTTTCTCGGTAGTTTTTCCAATGTGGCACTGTGCTTTGCTTCTAGCAGTGGAGGGCACCTGTTGGGTTGTACCTTGGCTTTTCTACCCCCCCCCCCGGGGCACTTTGCTTACCTTGGGGTGTATTTTTATATACTGACTAAGATACAAGATACAAAAGCTTATTTTTACTGGTCAATTCCATATTTTACCTTTTTTATGCAGTGAAAGACAAAGAAGACACCCAAGTGGATTCTGAAGCTCGTCCGATGAAAGATGAAACATTCGGAGAGTACAGGTAGCAAAAAGAATATGTACTGATTATAGTGAAAGCAAGTTAATATAAAGAATAGCACTGACTGATTGTCAGCCTTTATATTAACTTGCTTGCATAGGTCAGTGTGATCTTTATATTGACTTGCTTACATAGGTCAGTGTCATCTTTGTATTAACTTACTTACATAGCTCAGTGTCATCTTATATTAACTTGCTTGCATAGATCAGTGTCCTCTTTATATTAACTTGCTTACATAGGTCTGTCATCTTTATGTTAACTTGCTTACATAGGTCAGGATCATGCTTTATATTAACTTGCTTGCATAGGTCAGTGTCATCTTTTTATTAACTTGCTTACATAGGTCAGTGTCATCTTTGTATTAACTTACTTACATAGCTCAGTGTCCTCTTTATATTAACTTGCTTACATAGGTCTGTCATCTTTATGTTAACTTGCTTACATAGGTCAGTGTCATCTTTATATTAACTTGCTTGCATAGGTCAGTGTCATCCTTAACATTAACTTGCTTTTATAATCATCTTCTCAAATAGGCACTTCAGTAAATGCCTTTTGCTAAATGTAAAAGGCCTACATATGTCATAGTATATTAAAATATCTTAAGGATTACACAATTTCTATTGATATTTTAGATTTATAGTTAAGGGTTAAGCACTCTATACAGCCCTGTCACCCTTTATTTTGGTATTGCCATCTTCATAGGAATAATTTCCAGCAAGATATGTAAATGAAACATAGATGCTCTAGAAGTTAAACTGGCCAACAATTTTAATTAATCCCTATTGCAAAAACTATTTTTAGTAAAAATACATGCATTCAGTTTAATACTGTATTTACCTATATGATAGGTTTGCGTATGAAATTCTTCTTTTTTCCTTCGGATATATTGATGATCTTTTTTCATAATGATCATACAACTATCCTCTATTTTTCAGTTTTATTACAACTTGTAACAATTTATAGCAGCTATGCAAATTATAATTCACATTCCAAATTTCACAGATACATTACACATTCATTTTCCAGCCAGCTATGTACAATGATACATAGATGCTGTAGAAATTAAACTGATCAACAATTTTAATTTAACCTTATTGCAAAAATTACCGTATTTTTAGTGAAAATACATACACTTAGGTTTGCATATGAAATTCTTATTTTTTTCCTTCAGCTATATCGATGATCTTTTTTTTTCCTTCAGCTATATCGATGATCTTTTTTTTTCCTTCAGCTATATCGATGATCTTTTTTTTTAGAATGATTATATACCTATCCTGTATTTTTCGGTTTTATTACAGCTTATTACAATTTATAGCATCTATCCAAGTTATAATAGGAACACTGTATTTTACATGTCAGAAACTACACTACACTAATTACTAAATTACAGAAATTACAGGTCTAAAAATGTCAATGGAAAGCTGGCGACAATTTTTGTTACATATTCAACAGTTATTTATAAATAAAAATTGTTGTTTTGCAAAATAGATACAATATATTTTTATGACCTGCATCAAGAAGGGAAGTGTTTTGGTGTAAAGACTCCAGATTTTTCTTTCTGTGATAAACAAAGAAGAACAGACTTTTCTGTCATCTGCTGCAAATTATTATGCAAATATTATTTATATCTTCAGATTTGGCAATTTTTATGCAACTAAAAGTGAAGGAGGAAACAGAAGTAGATTCATTCTGAAATGTTTCCAGGACGTTCTAAAATCAACAACAATCAGTTCAATATCCAAATGATAAATGAGTGCAAATGAGAATAGTACATTAACTATTAACTACATTAATAGTACATTAAAAGTACATTAACTGTTAAGCAACATTTTTAGAAGTCCTCTATTGTCATTGATTATATCTGAATGTTGCAGTAAATAGTAAAAATTCTGTAAAATACAACATATATGTCCTGTTCCAAGATCTATTGAAAAAAATCATTTTTAGTGAAAATACATGCATTTAGTATGAAAAAATGTTAATTGAAGAGGTCTTTATCCTTCAATCAGCAGACAAATGAGTTACAAGCTTTCCATGGTGCTGGATGTTGACTTTGCATATCTGTTGGTCATTGTCATTGCCCGGCCATGGGTCTCCTGACCTGGAATCAACAGCATCATCGGCATACATGAGGCTGAAAATTTAGGATCTGGAGACCACTGACCAGTCCGTGCATTGCATTTTGCAACACATAGACACGTGAATCCGCCTTAATGGTGTTGGACAGTACTTTTATACTGATAACCTATGGTAACTGTCCATGTTTCACTTCCATATGTTACTACAGAAAAGGCAATGTACGAGCCATGTCTTCATCATCAGTGAAATGCTCCTTCAAATAATGGAACATTTCACTGATGATGAAGACACGGCTCGTACATAGTCTGGTCTATTCTGTAGTAACATTTCACTGGTGATGAAGACACGGCTCATACATAGTCTGGTCTATTCTGTAGTAACATTTCACTGGTGATGGAGACACGGCTCGTACATAGTCTGGTCTATTCTGTAGTGACATTTCACTGGTGATGAAGACATGGCTCGTACATAGTCTGGTCTATTCTGTAGTAACATTTCACTGGTGATGAAGACACGGCTCATACATAGTCTGGTCTATTCTGTAGTAACATTTCACTGGTGATGAAGACACGGCTTGTATATAGTCTGGTCTATTCTGTAGTAACATTTCACTGGTGATGAAGACACGGCTCGTACATAGTCTGGTCTATTCTGTAGTAACATTTCACTGGTGATGAAGACATGGCTCGTACATAGTCTGGTCTATTCTGTAGTAACATTTCACTGGTGATGAAGACACGGCTCATACATAGTCTGGTCTATTCTGTAGTAACATTTCACTGGTGATGAAGACACGGCTTGTATATAGTCTGGTCTATTCTGTAGTAACATTTCACTGGTGATGAAGACATGGCTCGTACATAGTCTGGTCTATTCTGTAGTAACATTTCACTGGTGATGGAGACACGGCTCGTACATAGTCTGGTCTATTCTGTAGTAACATTTCACTGGTGATGAAGACACGGCTCGTACATAGTCTGGTCTATTCTGTAGTAACATTTCACTGGTGATGGAGACACGGCTTGTACATAGTCTGGTCTATTCTGTAGTAACATATGGATGCGAAACCCGGACGATAAAAGAATAAGACAGAAGAAGAATAAACACCTTCATAATGTAGAGCTGGTGAAAGAGATTATCAATACCATGGATGGCAAGAAGAACAAGAACCAACCAGACATGTCACTGGAAGCAAAGATCACCAAGATGCGACTTGTCTACACATCATACGTAGAGAGAGATTACTGAAGAAGAACATTATGGCCAGAAGAATAGAAGGTACAAGGGGAAAAGAAAGACCAGCAACGCAATGGCTTGATACAGTCAAGATAATGGTGGAGAAGACCCTGGTGGACCTATCTAGGCTTTGAGAAGACCCTGGTGGACCCATTTAGGTTTGGAGAAGACCCTGATGGACCTAACTAGGCTTGGTGAAGACTCTGGTGGACCTATTTAAGCTTAGAGAAGACCATGGTGGTCTCATCTAAGCTTGGAGAAGACCCTGGTGGACCTATCTAGTCTTGGAGAAAACCCTGTTGACCTATCTAGGCTTGGAGAAAACTCCGGTGGACCTATCTAGGCTTGGAGAAGACTCTGGTTGACCTATTTAGGTTTGGAGAAGACTCTGGTTGACCTATTTAGGTTTGGAGAAGACCCTGGTGGACCTATCCAGGCTTGGAGAAGACTCTGTTGGCCTATCTAGGCTTGGAGAAGAACCTAGTGGACGTATCTAGGTTTGGAGAAGATTCCAGTGGACCTATCTAGGCTGCACAAGATCGATCTTCCTGCATAACATTCTTCCATCAAGTCACCATGGGTTGATATCGAGCTGGTCAGTAAATACTAAATTGTTAGCATCTGGCTGCTTCCAGCATTGTGAAGAGCTGATGAGTGGGGGTCTGAGGGTCACTCCCCGATCTGAGAGTCTATTCTAGGTCATTTATATATAAGTAGTCGACAACCTCTTTAAGTCAACATTCAGCACCATGGACAGCTCCTAATATAATGCCTACAGACATCTACAGGGGATTTTTATTTTTTTACTAAATTCATGTATTTTCACTAAAAATACTTTATGCAATAAGGTTCAAATAAGGTTTTGAGCCATTCAGCTCCTACAGCCTCTATTTATAACTGTACATAGCTGGCTGCAAAATGAGTTAACAGTGAGTCAGTCAGTGAGCTCCTTCTGATGGTAGGGTTATATCTGTGGGGCTGAACTTTGTCACATTATAACATATTGGAAGCCATAATGATATAATCCTAGGATCAGGTAGATTACAGCAGAGTTATGGAATTGACGAGTTGATGTAACTATGTAGCAGAGTTGAGTTTATTACTAGTAATATCTCCTTGTCTTATGTCGTCCTCCATTCTCATTTATCATGCTGCATACAATGGTCCGATGACAAATTCAGCTCTGCTTCATCTTTATATGTCCATCTGCTTATATACTATCAAATCCAAATCCTTATAGTGTAACATTAATATCTACCCTACAGATAGGGCAAAATAATGTCTGCGGGCGATGATGATGAGGGACACAACCAGCGCCACCAAGTATCTAATCTGTAGGAACTGGATACCTCTATATTCAGCTGAAGCCCTTCCCCACTACAATCACTGGGACATTTTCTAATGGAAGAAAATCCCTTTAAATGGGTTTTTAGTATTTAAAGTTTTTCTTTTTTTAGACTGGTTAGAAATAATTGAGTAAAACCCCCCCGATCCCGCAGAGCCCGTCCTCAGACTCGGTCACCGCTTGTGAAACAGCAGATCAGCCAATCACTGGCCACGTAGGAGGCAGATTTATGCCAGTGACTGGGTGAGCGTCCATGTCTGACCAAGATGACTAGATATGTACAGAAAGCTGCAAGGTATCGATGAGGATGAATATTACTTGTTTATTCTTTTATCCAATCTGACAATTTAAAAAAAATTATTTGATCTCCCTGGACAACCCCTTTAAGGAGAACCTGCCACATGTTACAAATATGATATTTTTTCACCTGGTGTGAACGCCGCCGTTCTCCTGAATCCGGCGATGTTTTTCTTTTCTCTGCTCCTCTCCGTTCCTGAGATATGGACCCTTTTTTCCTGTATGTAAATCTAGTCTTTTTTTCCTCATGGGTGTGGTCATCAGCTCTTCTCTCTGGGCGTCTTCATGAAGACCACACCCATGAGGAAAAACGACTAGGTATATTTATTAAAAAGCAAAAACGGATAAATCTCAGGAACGGTGAGGCATAGGAACAAAAGAAAAACATCCCCGGATTCAGGAGAACAGCGGCACTTACATCCCAGAAAACACATATGTATGGAAATTACATCATTTTAAATGGAATTTATCATCAGATTTTTGCTACCACATCCCTAATTTCAATAATGTGTCACTTACTGAGATGCTTACTGTAGTTTTGATAAAATCACAGTTTTCTCTGCTGCAGATCTACTAGGTCTCTGATTGCTGAGCTCTGTATAACCCTGTGCACCCCACTGATTGGCAGCTTTCTCAATAGAACCACAACTACACCACTGATTAGCAGCTTTCAGTGTATAACCCCACCCCCACTACTGACTGGCAGCTTCTTCACTATAACTTCACCCACGTCACTGATTGGCAGCTTTCTGTGTATGACTAGGCCCACACCACTGATTGGCAGCTTTCTGTGTATAACCCCACCCACATCACTGATTGGCAGCTGTGTATAACCCCACCCACACCACTGATTGTCAGCTTTCTGTGTATAACCCCACCCACACCACTGATTGGCAGCTGTGTATAACTAGGTCTACACCACTGATTGGCAGCTGTGTATAACTAGGCCCACACCACTGATTGGCAGCTGTGTATAACTAGGCCCACACCACTGATTGGCAGCTTTCTGTGTATAACCCCACCCACACCACTGATTGGTAGCTTTCTATGTAAAGCTGGGCCCACACCACTGATTGGCAGCTTTCTGTGTATAACCCCACCCACACCACTGATTGGCAGCTGTGAATAACTAGGCCCACACCACTGATTGGCAGCTTTCTATGTAAAGCTGGGCCCACACCACTGATTGGCAGCTTTCTGTGTATAACCCCACCCACACCACTGATTGGTAGCTTTCTATGTAAAGTTGGGCCCACACCACTGATTGGCAGCTTTCTGTGTATAACCCCACCACACCACTGATTGGCAGCTGTGAATAACTAGGCCCACACCACTGATTGGCAGCTTTCTATGTAAAGCTGGGCCCACACCACTGATTGGCAGCTTTCTGTGTATAACCCCACCCACACCACTGATTGGCAGCTGTGAATAACTAGGCCCACACCACTGATTGGCAGCTTTCTGTGTATAACCCCACCCACATCACTGATTGGCAGCTGTGTATAACCCCACCCACACCACTGATTGGTAGCTTTCTATGTAAAGCTGGGCCCACACCACTGATTGGCAGCTTTCTGTGTATAACCCCACCCACACCACTGATTGGCAGCTGTGTATAACTAGGCCCACACCACTGATTGGCAGCTTTCTCTGTATAACCCCGCCCATACAACTGTTTAGCAGCGTTCTCTGTCTAGCCCCACCCACACCACTGATTGGCAGCCTCCTATGTACACTGTGCTTAGGCAAAAATCTGCCAATCACTGGTGGGATGATGTTATACAGAGCCCATGAATATGGATGACTACATGGCAGCAGTTTACTAGTCCTGTAGTGATAATCTCCTGCTGATAAAATGATGATTTTATCAAAACTACAGCACGGAGCCCAGTAAGTGACATATCGCTGTTGATTTCAAACCAGGTAGCAAAGACTTGGTGACAGATTCCCTTTAAAGCTCGACATGTTTCACCTGTGTTCAGAGGGAGCGACAATGTGAAGATCAGAGCAATGTTTCATTGTTATACGGACATTTGCCATGACATGGTCCAATGTTTAGTGACTGTTTGCACATGTGTGACCGGCATGCCTGACCTTATGCATTCGTTCTCACTCTCTCGTCCATGCTGCCATCAGATCTCTGGAGAGGTAAGCTGCTCTCACGGTAAAGTTCCTTCTTACACATGGGGGATGGATGCGATTTTGCACATTGGGTGTTCATTGAACCAAGTTTACACCCTATTGTGTTCCTTCTTTCCAATCAATTTGTCTTTGACTCCATGTACGTTATTTAATATGTGTCCAGCCTTTCCTAAATTCTATCCCTTACCAGCAGATGGCTGCTACTAACCATCCGGTAAGACTACGGCGGCTGGATCTAAACAACTCAATCATTCTTAAGGCGAAGCGGCCAACTAAATTACCAGCAATCTGTCTCAGGCAGATCATTGATACAATGCGAGTAGCATTCACATATATCAATGTCATCCAATCCTAAAAGTCAAGATTGACCCTTAGGACTTAGGATAAAAGCCAAGCAGAAACTGTATTTTTCCCACTCCAAAAAGAGAGAAATTGCCATTTATACCCCAGTTAGCACTGACAGGGGCAATACCCCGAAACATGTGTCTGTTTATATTTTGGCGTATTGCATGGCCTATAAGTCTCCTTACACAATCATGTCACTCTCCACAAAGGAGACACCTTAACCTTTACACCCCAGTCTTAGCCTCTCATGCAGCCAAATCAGATCTCTTGCTTTGCAATGATGAGGGGCAACAACCCAAAACACGTGTTTCTATTTTGGCTTTTATCCTAAGTCATGTGACAAGGCTCATCAAAGTGCCAATATTGACTTTTAAGATTGATACTTCCGGTAGGTGACAATACAGTTCTTGTTCTATTCCTCTGTGAACTGGCAATTTGCATATTTAATTTCCCGGAGGAGCATTGCATGGCTTATAAGTCTCCTTACACTGATTTGGCTGGGTTGTCAGTGTTAAAGTCTCTCTTTGTGGGGAGCGGCATGTCACTCTCCACAAGGAGAGAGTTTAAACCTTACACCCCAGTATTAGCCTCTCACACAGCCAAATGAGATCTCTTGCTTTGCTCTGATGAGGAGCAACAGCCCAAAACATGTGTCTGCAAATTTAGATTATGTTTTGCTTTTTATCCTGAGTCATGTGGTACGGCTCGTTAAAGGGTCGAAATTGACTTTTAAGATCCATAATAGAGTTCAAGTCCCTTCATTTCTGCATATTTAATTTCTTAGAGGAACATTTCATGGCCTACAAGTCTCCTTACAGTGGCATGTCATTCTCCACAAGGAGAGGCATTGTCCCTTAAACATCAAAAGTTGGAAACTAGTTAATTTCTTAGAGGAGCTTTTCGGGGGCCTATAAGTCTCCTTATACTGGCATGTCATTCTCCACCTGGAGAGACTTTAACCCTTACACACCAATCTTAGCCTCTCATATAGTCAAATCAGATCTCATGCTTTGCACTGATCCCAACACAGGCACCTGCAAATTTAGATTATGTTTTGTCTAACAATGCTTGTCAAAGGGTGGAAATTGCCAGTAGAGTTCAAGTCCCCTTCCTCTTTACATGTTTAATTTCTTAGAGGAACATTTCATGGCCTATAAGGCTCCTTACACTGGCATATCATGACTAAAGCATTGGACCTGGGGAGGGTGATTTAACCACTGGTTGTCTTTTTATAAATGAACTGCAGTTGGGGAACAGGGTGTTCCCCAAATCAAAAGAAACCCCCTTTAAATCAGAAGAAACCCCCTAGTGTGAACGTGGCTGTAATGGGAACTTTTAGGAATTCCACGTAGCACATAGTGAATGGCAATGCAAAGAATGTCCCGCACTCCATCCATAGACCCCATTATTGTTCTGTAACCGAGTCTTGCCAAGTTACAGAGGAAATTATATGTGAATGCTATAAAGGTTTTCTGCATAAAAACTAGTGTGGTCAAGGAGTTGGGCAGATGTCCATAGAAGCCAATATCTGGTGACCATGGGCCCCTGGTCTGCTAGGAGCCCACACTAGTTTTTTTCACCCAGATCCATTGGATCGTTTAGTTGGTCACCTACGATCCTCTGATGGATCCTAAGCAATGACAAGACGCTGTGAGTCCGCCAGTGTCGCCTGCACATCCCTAGCACTACGGGAACTTGCCAAATACTTGAGTATGGAGAGCAGCGTGCCATATGTGACATGGCTTATCTCTGTGTATCACTTCATTGCAGGGAATATTAATGTGGAAAATGCATCTAACCTGACTTTTTTCTTACTACGTTTAAAGTATTATGGTACATCTATAGTGTACATGTGTGTTATAGCCAAGTATGACGTGGGTCACAGTCCAATAGGTAAGAAGAGTCCAAATCCCAGGAGAAAGAATAGTCCATTTACATGAAAAAGTTACAACGTTTCCACCATCAGAAAGGTCTTCATCAGACATTAAGTAAAGACCTTTCTGATAGGTGGAAACATTGTAACTTTTATAAACTCTTGGACTATTTCTTCTCCGCCGTCTCTTTGTACCTATTGGACTTTCTTCAAGCAGATAGAGCGCTGTAGACTGTTTTTCTTTGGTGGGTCAGAGTTATGTTCTGTCTTCTAGATCATTCTACATATTATGTGCATGCCTATTAGAACATTCTCACTTTGCATGTGTTGTGAGTTGCATAAAACTAGGGCTTCACGGTCACCAAAAACATTAAATCCATCTTACCCGTTTAATAGACAAGGAAAGGGCAATTTCGTAACAAGTTTATATTGGCCGAATCATGACATTAATATCAGAGAGTTGCTACAATGGGGCGAGGTATATTCCTAGCAGTTTTATAGAGAGTCCCTACAATAAGGAGATAGTTGCATATGGAGTGGTATCCTATCCAGTAAGAAGGTTGTATATCCCACCTATAAAAGGGCCATATGGTGTTACAGACCAGAATAGTATACACTGTAGTAGGGAGTTGTAGTAACACAAAACAGGCTCCAGAAATAATCTCGTTGCCAGCGCTCCTGGATCCCTATGATCTGCTCTAATTGATGGGAGAAACTACTTTTTGCAGCTCCTGCCCATTCTGGTTATAAAAGGGGTATACCGGTTATGAATTTCGCACATAGGCTTTTGCCTAAACTAAGGGGACTGGATAATGCAGTGTTTTTTAAGAACACATTTGCATTCATGGGGTTGGCCACAATCCATTTGGACATTTCAAGTCATTGTTACCACCATAAAACAGCCGGCATAAAAGAGCCACAATCAAACAGCCGCCATAAAATATCTGCCAAAGAACAGCCACCATAATATAGTCGACATAAAACAGCTGGTATAAAACAGCTGCCATAGAACAGCCACAATAAAAAAGCTGGTATAAAGCAGCTGGCATAAAACAGCCGCCATAACACATTCGTCATAAAACAGCCAACATAAAACAGCCGGCATAAAACAGCTGGCATAAAACAGCCGGCATAAAACAGCTGCCATTTAACAGCCACAATAAAACAGCTGGTATAAAGCAGCCGGCATAAAACAGGTGCCATAACACAGCCAGCATAAAACAGCCAGTATAAAACAGCCGGTATAAAACAGCCAGAATAAAACAGCTGCCATAACACAGCCAGCATAAAACAGCCAGCATAAAATAGCCGGTATAAAACAGTTGCCATAACACAGCCAGCATAAAACAGCCAGTATAAAACAGCCTGAATAAAACAGCCGGTATAAATCAGCCAGCATAAAACAGCTGCCATAACACAGCCAGCATAAAACAGCCGGCATAAAACAGCCGACATAAAACAGCCGGCATAAAACAGCCAGCATAAACCAGCCAGTATAAAACAGCCAGCATAAAATAGCCGGTATAAAACAGCCATTGTAGAACAGCTGCCACAACACAGCCAGCATAAAACAGCCAGCATTAAACTGTTACAATAAACCAGCCAGCATAAAACAGCTGCCGTCAAACATCTGCCGTAAAACAGCTGGCATAAAACAGCCGCCATAAAACAGCCAGCATAAAACAAATCGCATAAACCCATCGGCATAAAACAGCCGTTATTACACAGCCGGCATAAAACAGCTGTCATAAAACAGTCCACAACTCCTGGCGGCCTCTTTGCTCTATACAGGACTCCAAACATCCTAAAAGACAGATCATAAATGATATCATATAAAGAATACCCACCGGTTACCCCCAGCTCATTTGTTTATTCAGCCACCACAATGTATGGACTTTGCATGCTCACATCCTACTTGTTTGTGATTGTCTGGTGACTTTCATTCTGTCATTTGTCTCCTCTCACAGCAGTACCTTCTTTAGAAATAGGTAAAACACGTGCACCGGTTACCCTGTACTGCACACTCTGCATGTGCCCGATGCCAGATCCTGCTTCTCCCATTCCTACTTGCTCATTTAGATGGAGATTTCTAGAGTCGATCAGTAAATGATGAGATTTTTTCCTCCTAAAATTTTGGAAATCAGCTGAAATTGACTAAAATGGCATCAGGGGAAATCCGGGAGCGCTCCAATCATCCACTCATGCATCAATGTCTACGTGGTTGACTTATCTTGAGTTTGTTATCACAATATTATTCTATGTGAAGCTAAACTTGAGGGTTACTTTAGAGAAGTGTGAGTTTAAACCAATGGACCTGTCCAAAGCACGTCCTATAGTACAGGAATTCTCTAGAAGCATTAAGGGACTGTACAGAGACATGAGACTGAACCTATGACTCTACGACGACTGTAGTGTTGGTGGCCAATGGCTTTGCCCAAGGTGTAAAAGATAAGTTGGGAAAGCTAGAAGAGTCACTCACTGTCTCTAAGTAGATGTTCAGGAATTTCAGTCCTAAAAATGTAAGATAATGTATCCCTTGATATTTTGGAACATATATGGCATGAGATGCACCAACAGCCTTCTTCATTGACAACACATATATGGCATGTACAGTCACTTCCTCTGGTCATCGCCATTCATTTCCTCAGATTCCGACATTTGTACCCTCTTTAATTCATCAAGTCCGCCACAATGGAATAGAGAGAGCAGAGGTCAGTCTATAAGAGAGGTCCCCATCCTTTGTGACCTTGAGAGCAACATGGTCATAACCCACATCCAGCTCTGAGAGAGGGTCACGTGCTACATCCAGCTCTGAGAGAGGGTCAGGAGCCACATCCAGCTCTGAGAGAGGGTCACAAGCCACATCCAGCTCTGAGAGAGGGTCAGGAGCCACATCCAGCTCTGAGAGAAGGTCACTAGCCACATCCAGCTCTGAGAGAGGGTCGTGAACCACATCCAGCTCTGAGAGAGGGTCATAACCCACAATCAGCTCTGAGAGAGGGTCAGGAGCCACATCCAGCTCTGAGAGAGGGTCGTGAGCCACATTCAGCTCTGAGAGAGGATCACAAGCCACATCCAGCTCTGAGAGAGGGTCACAAGCCACATCCAGATCTGAGAGAGGGTCGTGAGCCACATCCAGCTCTGAGAGAGGGTCATGAGTCACATCCAGCTCTGAGAGAGGGTCATGAGTCACATCCAGCTATGAGAGAGGGTCATGAGCCACATCCAGCTCTGAGAGAGGGTCATGAGCCACATCCAGCTCTGAGAGAGGGTCGTGAGCCACATTCAGCTCTGAGAGAGGATCACAAGCCACATCCAGCTCTGAGAGAGGGTCACAAGCCACATCCAGATCTGAGAGAGGGTCGTGAGCCACATCCAGCTCTGAGAGAGGGTCATGAGTCACATCCAGCTCTGAGAGAAGGTCACAAGCCACATCCAGATCTGAGAGAGGGTCGTGAGCCACATCCAGCTCTGAGAGAGGGTCGCGAGTCACATCCAGCTCTGACAGAGGGTCACAAGCCACATCCAGCTCTGAGAGATGGTCGTGAGCCATATCCAGCTCTGAGAGAGGGTCGTGAGCCACATCCAGCTCTGAGAGAGAGTCACAAGCCACATCCAGCTCTGAGAGAGGTTCATGAGCCACATCCAGCTCTGAGAGAGGGTCGTGAGCCACATCCAGCTCTGAGAGAGGGTCACAGGCCACATCCAGCTCTGAGAGAGGGTCGTGAGCCACATCCAGCTCTGAGAGAGGGTCGTGAGCCACATCCACCTCTGAGAGAGGGTCACAAGCCACATCCAGCTCTGAGAGATGGTCGTGAGCCATATCCAGCTCTGAGAGAGGGTCGTGAGCCACATCCAGCTCTGAGAGAGAGTCACAAGCCACATCCAGCTCTGAGAGAGGTTCATGAGCCACATCCAGCTCTGAGAGAGGGTCGTGAGCCACATCCAGCTCTGAGAGAGGGTCGTGAGCCACATCCAGCTCTGAAAGAGGGTCATGAGCCACATCCAGCTCTGAGAGAGGGTCGTGAGCTACATCCAGCTCTGAGAGAGGGTCGTGAGCCACATCCAGCTCTGAAAGAGGGTCATGAGCCACATCCAGCTCTGAGAGAGGGTCACAAGCCACATCCAGCTCTGAGAGAGGGTCACAAGCCACATCCAGCTCTGAGAGAGGGTCGTGAGCCACATCCAGCCCTGAGAGAGAGTCACAAGCCATATCCAGCTCTGAGAGAGGATCACAAGTCACATCCAGATCTGAGAGAGGGTCGTGAGCCACATCCAGCTCTGAGAGAGGGTCGTGAGCCACATCCAGCTCTGAAAGAGGGTCATGAGCCACATCCAACTCTGAGAGAGGGTCACAAGCCACATCCAGCTCTGAGAGAGGGTCACAAGTCACATCCAGCTCTGAGAGAGGATCACAAGCCACATCCAGCTCTGAGAGAGGGTCATGAGCCACATCCAGCTCTGAGAGAGGGTCACAAGTCACATCCAGCTCTGAGAGAGGATCACAAGTCACATCCAGATCTGAGAGAGGGTCGTGAGCCACATCCAGCTCTGAGAGAGGGTCACGAGCCACATCCAGCTCTGAGAGAGGGTCACGAGCCACATCCAGCTCTGAAAGAGGGTCATGAGCCACATCCAGCTCTGAGAGAGGGTCATGAGCCACATCCAGCTCTGAGAGAGGGTCACAAGCCACTTCCAGCTCTGAGAGAGGGTCATGAGCCATATCCAGCTCTGAGAGAGGGTCATGAGCCACATCCAGATCTGAGAGAGGATCAAAAGCCACTTCCAGCTCTGAGAGAGGGTCATGAACCACATCCATCTCTGAGAGAGGGTCATGAGCCACATCCAGCTCTGAGAGAGGGTCGTGAGCCACATCCAGCTCTGAGAGAGGGTCGTGAGCCACATCCAGCTCTGAGAGAGGGTCGTGAGCCACATCCAGCTCTGAGAGAGGGTCACAAGCCACATCCAGCTCTGAGAGAGGGTCATGAGCCACATCCAGCTCTGAGAGAGGGTCACAAGCCACATCCAGCTCTGAGAGAGGATCACAAGCCACATCCAGCTCTGAGAGAGGGTCACGAGGCACATCCAGCTCTGAGAGAGGGTCACAAACCACATCCAGCTCTGAGAGAGGGTCACAAGCCACATCCAGCTCTGAGAGAGGGTCATGAACCACATCCAGCTCTGAGAGAGGGTCGTGAGCCACATCCAGCTCTGAGAGAGGATCACAAGCCACATCCAGCTCTGAGAGAGAGTCATGAACCACATCCAGCTCTGATAGAGGGTCATGAGCCACATCCAGCTCTGAGAGAGGGTCCTGAGCCACATCCAGCTCAGAGAGAGAGTCATGAGCCTCATCCAGCTCTGAGAGAGGGTCACAAGCCACATCCAGTTCTGAGAGAGGGTCGTGAGCCACATTTAGCTGTAGGAGAGGGTCGTGAGCCACATCCAGCTCTGAGAGAGGGTCGTGAGCCACATCCATCTCTAGGAGAGGGTCGTGAGCCACATCCAGCTCTGAGAGAGGGTCGTGAGCCACATCCAGCTCTGAGAGAGGGTCATGAGCCACATGCAGCTCTGAGAGAGGGTCATGAGCCACATCCAGCTGTGAGAGAGGGTCATGAGCCACATCCAGCTCTGAGAGAGGGTCACAAGCCACATCCAGCTCTGAGAGAGGGGCACAAGCCACATCCAGTTCTGAGAGAGGGTCGTGAGCCACATTTAGCTCTAGGAGAGGGTCATGAGCCACATCCAGCTCTGAGAGAGAGTCATGAGCCACATCCAGCTCTGAGAGAGGGTCACAAGCCACATCCAGCTCTGAGAGAGGGTGGTGAGCCACATCCAGCTCTGAGAGAGGGTCGTGAGCCACATCCAGCTCTGAGAGAGGGTCGTGAGCCACATCCAGCTCTGAGAGAGGGTCGTGAGCCACATCCAGCTCTGAGAGAGGGTCGTGAGCCACATCCAGCTCTGAGAGAGGGTCGTGAGCCACATCCAGCTCTGAGAGAGGGTCGTGAGCCACATCCAGCTCTGAGAGAGGGCCGTGAGCCACCTACAGCTCTAGGAGAGGGTCGTGAGCCACATCCAGCTCTGAGAGAGGATCGTGAGCCACATCCAGCTCTAGGAGAGGGTCATGAGCCACATCCAGCTCTGAGAGAGGGTCGTAAGCCACATCCAGCTCTGAGAGAGGGTCGTGAGCCACATCCAGCTCTGAGAGAGGGTCACGAGCCACATCCAGCTCTGAGAGAGGGTCACGAGCCACATTCAGCTCTGAGAGAGGGTTGTGAGCCACATCCAGCTCTGAGAGAGGATCATGAGCCACATCCAGCTCTGAGAGAGGGTCATGAGCCACATCCAGCTCTGAGAGAGGGTCGTGAGCCACATCCAGCTCTAGGAGAGGGTTGTGAGCCACATCTAGCTCTGAGACGGTCAGGAGACACGTCCAGATCAGAGACATTTTTGCGAGCCAGATCCAGCACCCACCTCCTCACAATAGTGACCCCCCAGAGAACCGCAGAAATAACACTGAGGCAGTAACCAAAGATCCAGAGGTTACTACTTTACCCCATTCAGATCTGCTCTTCTATGGTGAAGTGGATCTACTCACAGAAGTCAACACCTAGAGATCTGCTCTTTATAACCTCTATATAAACCAAGCTGTCAGACAGTCGTGAGCCGCACATCATGGGCCCATGAGCTGCAGGTTGGGATCCCCTGGTCTAGAACATGCCTTCCCTGCATTCACTGAGCTGAGAGATGGACACAACCCCAACCTCATCAGTCGGCGTCCATCCATCAGAACAAGGAAAGCAATGACTCCACGCCACTGAGCGGCCATGATGGATTGGAGAGGACTGGAACCCTGGAACTGGAGGAGGAGGCAGATGGAGGGAACGTGACTGTTCATGCACAATACATAGTCCCTTTCCTTAGGATGGAGGATGATTTTAATAAACTATTCTTTTTCCATAAATATTTAATGCTTCATAGAATAATATTGGATACATTGTCACCACCTGATATTTGATATGACTTCATGCATGGTTCAGTATTGCTTTCATCGTCCATTATGTCCCTGCATACATTTATAAGCTATTGGCAATGATAACCCGGCAATGATGACGTCCCTCCGCACCTTGTACTGCACATCGTACATTTCTCCTTTTGTGTTTTTTTCTTTCTCTTGTTTTTCTTTTCCATTTTGTGATTTGGACCATTGACCACTTAGACTCGAGTGTTCAGAGTTTGGGCCGTGTCCCCCCCTCCCATAAATCATATTGAATGTGGATGTTCAGTTATAAAATACAAAATGAAGGTTAACCTAGGTGAGAATTTGCTAATAATTTTGCTTTCCTTCCATATTGGTTGTTGGAAATGTCTAATCTGATGGTGATTAGTTATGGTTTGGTGTCTCTCCCCTTGATGACCTTCGTGATGTTGGGTTGAAAGTGATTGATCCTTTTGGTTTGGATTCAAAGTGCCTGACCCTTATGGTGTTGGGTATAAAGTGCCTGACCCTTATGATGTTGGGTATAAAGTGCCTGACCCTTATGATGTTGGGTATAAAGTGCCTGACCCTTATGATGTTGGGGATAAAGTGCCTGACCCTTATGGTGTTGGGTATAAAGTGCCTGACCCTTATGATGTTGGGTATAAAGTGCCTGACCCTTATGATGTTGGGTATAAAGTGCCTGACCCTTATGATGTTGGGTATAAAGTGCCTGACCCTTATGATGTTGGGTATAAAGTGCCTGACCCTTATGATGTTGGGTATAAAGTGCCTGACCCTTATGATGTTGGGGATAAAGTGCCTGACCCTTATGGTGTTGGGTATAAAGTGCCTGACCCTTATGATGTTGGGTATAAAGTGCCTGACCCTTATGATGTTGGGGATAAAGTGCCTGACCCTTATGATGTTGGGGATAAAGTGCATGACCCTTATGATGTTGGGGATAAAGTGCCTGACCCTTATGATGTTGGGGATAAAGTGCCTGACCCTTATGATGTTGGGGATAAAGTGCCTGACCCTTATGATGTTGGGGATAAAGTGCCTGACCCTTATGATGTTGGGGATAAAGTGCCTGACCCTTATGATGTTGGGGATAAAGTGCCTGACCCTTATGATGTTGGGGATAAAGTGCCTGACCCTTATGATGTTGGGTTATAAAGTGCCTGACCCTTATGATGTTGGGTATAAATTTCCTGACCCTTATGGTGTTGGGTATAAAGTGCCTGACCCTTATGATGTTGGGTATAAATTTCCTGACCCTTATGGTGTTGGGTATAAAGTGCCTGACCCTTATGGTGTTGGGTATAAAGTGCCTGACCCTTATGATGTTGGGTATAAATTTCCTGACCCTTATGGTGTTGGGTATAAAGTGCCTGACCCTTATGGTGTTGGGTATAAAGTGCCTGACCCTTATGATGTTGGGTATAAAGTGCCTGACCCTTATGATGTTGGGGATAAAGTGCCTGACCCTTATGATGTTGGGTTTTAAGTGTCTTATACTTATGATTTGGGTTCAAAGTGCTTGATCCTTATGATGTTGGGTTCAACATGTTTGACCCTCATGATATTGGGTTTAAAGTGCTTGATCCTTATGATGTTAGGTTCAATGTGTTTGACCCTCATGATGTTGGGTTCAAAGTGCTTGATCCTTATGATGTTAGGTTCAATGTGTTTGACCCTCATGATGTTGGGTTCAAAGTGCTTGATTCTTATGATGTTGGGTTCAAAGTGCTTGATCCTTATGATGTTGGGTTCAAAGTGCTTGATCCTTAAGATGTTGGGTTCAAAGTGCTTGATCCTTAAGATGTTGGGTTCAAAGTGCTTGATTCTTATGATGTTGGGTTTAAAGTGTTTGACCCTCATGATATTAGATTCAAAGTGCTTGATCCTTATGATGTTCGGTTCAATGTGTTTGACCCTCATGATGTTGGGTTCAAAGTGCTTGATCCTTATGATGTTGGGTTCAAAGTGCTTGATCCTTAAGATGTTGGGTTCAAAGTGCTTGATCCTTAAGATGTTGGGTTCAAAGTGCTTGATCCTTATGATGTTGGGTTCAACATGTTTGACCCTCATGATATTGGGTTCAAAGTGTTGATCCTTATGATGTTGGGTTCAAAGTGCCTAAGGACTTATGTACCATAGAAGTAATGCAACCACTATGGGACCCTTGGAAAAAGAGTAGCTTTAACCATATTTGAAAAGATGGTAAGACCCAATTAGACAATGCCCTTTCCAAATTCCATATAACTATAGGGTGAGGGCAATGAATCTAGCAATCAAAGAGAAGAGGAGGGCTGATGGAAAGAAGGTAACATGTCCTCCTCCTCTGAGTAGATGAGATGTTGTCCCTACTGTTCCTAATCTGCTACATCTTTTCCAGTTTGGATATAGCTTATATTCATGTGAGCTGCCATCACACTCAACCGGTAGATTCTGTTTTTGAAAGAATGCAGCCATGTTTTCCTAATTCCGGATAATTCCGTGAACTTACAGTACATGAGCATAATACGGTATATGCCAATTCCAAGTAAGCAGGTCCAGCGGTAGACGTATCACCGTCAGGTTAACCCTTCATATCTCAGGATCAGTAGTGGTTTATGGAGGGAGGGACGTGCCCATCACTGTCCAAAGCGTTTTATTTTTGCATTTTCTGAACATTTTCCCTTAAGTTTCATGTCTTGTCTGACTTCATTGTTTTCCTTTCTTCCTTCACAAACCTCCCATGCAACCATAAAGCGGGGAAATGAGTACTGGACAAATCACCAATATTCTAAGTAAATATATATATAAAGGTAGCTGTTGACATGAATTTCTCACTAGATGTCAGTAACAACTCATCTAATCCACAAAGGCAGAGAAATCACCATAGATGTCCATAAATTGTGTGTAATAATGAGAAATGACACAGGGAGAAAGTATTGAACACAAGAAGAAAGAGAGGAGCAAAAAGCCCTGGAAAGTCCTGACACAAACTGGAATCTGTCAGTGATTAGAAAGTAATCCTGACACTGAGTGATGATAATATCAGCTGGCTCAAATGATGCCGATAAAAGGAGTCTCATTACCAAGGAGCCACACAAGAAACATCTCATGGTGGGGAAAACCAGTGAGCCGTCTCAAGACCTTCACAACCTGATTGTTAAAAATATACTGATGACTGGTTACAGGAGAATTTCTAAACTACTGAAGGTTCCAGTGAGATCTGCTGGGGCCATAATCCGGAAAGATCATCATTTCACCATAAACCAACCATGACCAGGAGCTCCCTGCAAGAGATCACTCAGAGGAGGGAAAAGATTCATCAGAAGATCCAAGATACAAGGAGCAGCTGTGGAAAGCTACAGAAGGACATGGAATCAGCAGGGACAATTATGTCACAGAAAACTATAAGTATTACAGTCCCCCTTCATGACCTGTAAACACGCTCCTTTATGCACACTTCTGTATGCACGCTCACCACACAAGGCTCCATTGGTGGAAGGAACAATGCAAGGACCAGTGTCTCCATACAATGCAGGGACCGGTGTCTCCATACAATGCAGGGACCGGTGTCTCCATACAATGCAGGGACCGGTGTCTCCATACAATGCAGGGACCAGTGTCTCCATACAATGCAGGGACCAGTGTCTCCATACAATGCAGGGACCAGTGTCTCCATACAATGCAGGGACCGGTGTCTCCATACAATGCAGGGACCGGTGTCTCCATCCAATGCAGGGACCAGTGTCTCCATACAATGCAGGGACCAGTGTCTCCATACAATGCAGGGACCAGTGTCTCCATACAATGCAGGGACCGGTGTCTCCATACAATGCAGGGACCGGTGTCTCCATACAATGCAGGGACCAGTGTCTCCATACAATGCAGGGACCAGTGTCTCCATACAATGCAGGGACCAGTGTCTCCATACAATGCAGGGACCGGTGTCTCCATACAATGCAGGGACCAGTGTCTCCATACAATGCAGGGACCAGTGTCTCCATACAATGCAGGGACCGGTGTCTCCATACAATGCAGGGACCAGTGTCTCCATACAGGAGCAATGCAGGGACCAGTGTCCTCCATACAATGCAGGGACCAGTATCTCCATACAATGCAGGGACCGGTGTCTCCATACAATGCAGGGACCAGTGTCTCCATACAATGCAGGGACCAGTGTCTCCATACAATGCAGGGACCAGTATCTCCATACAATGCAGGGACCTGTGTCTCCGTACAATGCAGGGACCGGTGTCTCCATACAATGCAGGGACCAGTGTCTCCATACAATGCAGGGACCAGTGTCTCCATACAATGCAGGGACCAGTATCTCCATACAATGCAGGGACCGGTGTCTCCATACAATGCAGGGACCGGTGTCTCCATACAATGCAGGGACCAGTGTCTCCATACAATGCAGGGACCAGTGTCTCCATACAATGCAGGGACCAGTGTCTCCATACAATGCAGGGACCAGTGTCTCCATACAATGCAGGGACCGGTGTCTCCATACAATGCAGGGACCGGTGTCTCCATACAATGCAGGGACCAGTGTCTCCATACAATGCAGGGACCAGTGTCTCCATACAATGCAGGGACCGGTGTCTCCATACAATGCAGGGACCGTGTCTCCATACAATGCAGGGACCAGTGTCTCCATACAATGCAGGGACCAGTGTCTCCATACAATGCAGCGACCGGTGTCTCCATACAATGCAGGGACCGGTGTCTCCATACAATGCAGGGACCGGTGTCTCCATACAATGCAGGGACCGGTGTCTCCATACAATGCAGGGACCAGTGTCTCCATACAATGCAGGGACCAGTGTCTCCATACAATGCAGGGACCGGTGTCTCCATACAATGCAGCGACCGGTGTCTCCATACAATGCAGGGACCGGTGTCTCCATACAATGCAGGGACCAGTGTCTCCATACAATGCAGGGACCAGTGTCTCCATACAATGCAGGGACCAGTGTCTCCATACAATGCAGGGACCGGTGTCTCCATACAATACAGGGACCGGTGTCTCCATACAATGCAGGGACCGGTGTCTCCATACAATGCTGGGATCAGTATCTCCATACAATGCTGGGACCAGTGTCTCCATACAATGCAGGGACCGGTGTCTCCATACAATGCAGGGACCAGTGTCTCCATACAATGCAGGGACCAGTGTCTCCATACAATGCAGGGACCAGTGTCTCCATACAGGAGCAATGCAGGGACCGGTGTCTCCATACAATGCAGGGACCGGTGTCTCCATACAATGCAGGGACCGGTGTCTCCATACAATGCAGGGACCGGTGTCTCCATACAATGCAGGGACCGGTGTCTCCATACAATGCTGGGACCAGTGTCTCCATACAATGCAGGGACCGGTGTCTCCATACAATGCAGGGACCGGTGTCTCCATACAATGCAGGGACCAGTGTCTCCATACAATGCAGGGACCAGTGTCTCCATACAGGAGCAATGCAGGGACCGGTGTCTCCATACAATGCAGGGACCGGTGTCTCCATACAATGCAGGGACCGGTGTCTCCATACAATGCAGGGACCGGTGTCTCCATACAATGCAGGGATCGGTGTCTCCATACAATGCAGGGACCGGTGTCTCCATACAATGCAGGGACCGGTGTCTCCATACAATGCAGGGACCGGTGTCTCCATACAATGCAGGGACCGGTGTCTCCATACAATGCAGGGACCAGTGTCTCCATACAATGCAGGGACCAGTGTCTCCATACAATGCAGGGACCAGTGTCTCCATACAATGCAGGGACCAGTGTCTCTATACAATGCAGGGACCAATGTCTCCATACAATGCAGGGACCAGTGTCTCCATACAATGCAGGGACCAGTGTCTCCATACAATGCAGGGACCAGTGTCTCCATACAATGCAGGGACCAGTGTCTCCATACAATGCAGGGACCGGTGTCTCCATACAATGCAGGGACCGGTGTCTCCATACAATGCAGCGACCAGTGTCTCCATACAATGCAGGGACCAGTGTCTCCATACAATGCAGGGACCAGTGTCTCCATACAATGCAGGGACCAGTGTCTCCATACAATGCAGGGACCAGTGTCTCCATACAATGCAGGGACCAGTGTCTCCATACAATACAGGGACCGGTGTTTCCATACAATGCAGGGACCGGTGTCTCCATACAATGCAGGGACCAGTGTCTCCATACAATGCAAGGACCAGTGTCTCCATACAATGCAGGGACCAATGTCTCCATACAATGCAGGGACCAGTGTCTCCATACAATGCAGGGACCGGTGTCTCCATACAATGCAGGGACCGGTGTCTCCATACAATGCAGGGACCAGTGTCTCCATACAATGCAGGGACCAGTGTCTCTATACAATGCAGGGACCGGTGTCTCCATACAATGCAGGGACCAGTGTCTCCATACAATGCAGGGACCGGTGTCTCCATACAATGCAGGGACCCGTGTCTCCATACAATGCAGGGACCGGTGTCTCCATACAATGCAGGGACCAGTGTCTCCATACAATGCAGGGACCGGTGTCTCCATACAATGCAGGGACCAGTGTCTCCATACAATGCAGGGACCAGTGTCTCCATACAGGAGGCGTTTGGAGCTTCATCACCAACAAAGGCCGAAGCATCAAGGATTAAATACATTTCAGTAACGTGTTCAATACTTTTTCCCTTCTTTTCTCTTCTGATAAATCCTTTTACTCCTTGCAGGGATCACTGATCATGGTCGGTTTATGGTGAAATGATGATCTTTCCACTCCCGGATTATGGCCCCAGCAGAGCTCACTGGAGCCTTCAGTAGTTTATAAATTCTCCTGTAACCAATGTCATCACTATGTTTTACAACAATAAGGTTATGAAGGTCCTGAGCCGGCTCACTGGTTTTCCACATCATGAGATGTTTCTTGTGTGGCTCTTTGGTAATGGGTCTCTTTTTATCGGACATCAGATGATCCAGCTGATCTTATTATCACTCAGTATCAGGATCACTTTCTTATTACTAATAGATCTCAGCTGGGGTCAGCACTTTCCAGGGCTTTTTGCTCCTCTTTTTCTTCGTGGTCAGTACTTTCCTGCGCCATTTCTCATTATTACATATAATTTATGAACATCTGTGGGTTGATTTGTTTGCCTGTGTGGATTGGACGGGTTGTTACCGACATCTGGTGAGAAATTCATGTCAATAGCATTTTTAGAAATATATTGACTTAGAAAATTGCTGTGTTCACCCGCTAGAGATCCATTTGTCTATCGATCTTCCTTCTGTGCATTATTTCAGACATCTTTATATACCATCTGGCCTCATTGCGGAATTATCCTCCCCCCAAACAATATAAAAAGAAAACTTCTGGTTTTCTACCATTTCCCGGGGGCAGATGGGCGGTTCTGAACCAGGACGACAGATCATTTCATGCAATTGCATCCAGCCACCCACACAATTAGGGCCGTGGAGTCTGTAACCAAACATCTAACTCCGACTGCTCAATTTCCTTGAATCCAACTCCACCCAAAATGGGCTCCGACTCCAGGACTCGGACTCTGACTCCACCAAAAATGGGCTCCGACTCCAGGACTCGGACTCTGACGCTACCAAAAATGGGCTCCGACTCCAGGACTCTGACTCCACCCAAAATGGGCTCCGACTCCAGGACTCTGACTCCACCCAAAATGGGCTCCGACTCCAGGACTCTGACTCCACCCAAAATGGGCTCCGACTCCAGGACTCTGACTCCACTTAAAATGGGCTCCGACTCCAGGACTCTGACTCCACCCAAAATGGGCTCCGACTCCAGGACTCTGACTCCACTTAAAATGGGCTCCGACTCCAGGACTCGGACTCTGACTCCACCCAAAATGGGCTCCAACTCTGACTCCAACTCCACCCAAAATGGGCTCCGACTGCAGGACTCAGACTCCACCCAAAATGGGCTCCAACTCTGACTCCAGGACTCTGACTTCACCTAAAATGGGCTCCGACTCCACCCAAAATGGGCTCCAACTCCAGGACTCGGACTCTGACTCCACCCAAAATGGGCTCCAACTTCAGGACTCGGACTCTGACTCCACCCAAAGTGGGCTCCAGCTGTGACTCCACGACGCCGACTCCACCCAAAATGGGCTCTGACTCCAGGACTCAGACTCCACCCAAAATGGGCTCCAACTTTGACTCTGACTCCACGACTCCACAGCCCTGCACAGAATGAAGCCAGTAAGATAGAAGTGTTGTGTTGAAGACGTTTCAGTAGGTTCACAAGTTAAAGTGTCTTCTCAATCTAGAAGAACTGTTGTAACGTGGTTAACCCCTTTCCCCTTTCATTTCCTATCCAGCGACAATGACGAGAAGCCGTTCACCAGCAGCCAACCCTCCCTCAACGGCGACGTCAAGCCCCTCGGAAGTGACGACAGCTTGGCCGACTACGGCGGGAGTGTGGACGTCCAGTTCAACGAGGACGGCTCCTTCATTGGCCAATACAGCGGCAAAAAGGAAAAGGAGGCTCCCGGGGGTAACGACAGCTCCGGCGCGACCTCTCCGGTTAACCCTAACGTCGCTGTCGAGTAAGAAAATAAAATAAAACCACACATTTTTTGATGGAGGACGGTTTTAGGGGAAATGATGAAGAATGAACACTCGGGGGGCGGTGGGAAGGACTGGAAGGATCTGGAGAATTGATTTTCTGAAGCGTTTTGGTGCCGGAGCAGCGAGTGGGGGTATATATGGCGGCTCTCTGGCACCAAACAGGGGTAACTATTATCGAACTGCGACTCCATGACTTGTGCTAAGCAAATGTATAAGGTGCCAACGGATTCTGCAAAGGACGGGTGCCAGTGTTCTCATTTTATTTAATAAAAAACGAACAAAAGGAGGTGAAAAAAAAGCAAAACAGTAAAAGGATAAAGGAGGCGGACACTCATCGATAAATGTGAAAAATAACAAAAAAAAAAACGAAAAACCAAAGGAAGAAAAAAAAGTAAAAAAAAAAAAAAATGCATTTCTCTCTTTCACGCCAAGTTCCGCATTCACACGAGAACTGTGTTACTTTTCTATGGTGTCTTTTCTTTGTAATGGTCTCTTTCAGTGTGTTTCATTCACAAAGGACCCAGCAGCTCTGGGGGGTCTCTATAATCTGCCAAAAAAAAAACCTAAAAATATAGAGATAAGAATAATCAACGGAATCTGAACCATGTATGCATCTGTGTGCTTTCCCCAACGTGGCAAACTCTACTGTACGTCTCGTCATCAACCTTCAGCGTTCCATCTGTCAATCAATCAGCCAGATTTCGGGGGGGCGATCACCTTAGCTTCCCCCCTTGTAACCACATTGAGTTCCCCTTGAAGGAGAAAGAAGTAATGAACAAAGTATTATTTTTTTATGCTCTTTAGTTTCGCGGCCTCTGGTCTGGAGGAGAGGGGGCATTTACCTGTCAGACGTTTGCGCCAAACGTGCGTCTGACGTTCTCACGGTCTCTCTTTCCAGCAGGTTGTTGGATTGCCATGGTAAGTAGCATTTTTTATACAAGATAGGCTTATTCAATGCAGTGTGGCACATCGGAAGACCATGAAATAGCCAATGGCGGCCATGCAGTTGGCCTCCAGTCATGCAACATAGAATGGCGGCCATGCAGTTGGCCTCCAGTCATGCAACATAGAATGGCGGCCATGCAGTTGGCTTCCATTAATGTAACATAGAATGGCGGCCATGCAGTTGACCTCCAGTCATGCAGCATAGAATGGCGGCCATGCAGTTGGCTTCCATTAATGTAACATAGAATGGCGGCCATGCAGTTGGCTTCCATTAATGCAACATAGAATGGCGACCATGCAGTTGGCTTCCATTAATGCAGCATAGAATGGCGGCCATGCAGTTGGCTTCCATTAATGCAGCATAGAATGGCGGCCATGCAGTTGGCCTCCAGTCATGCAACATACAATGGCGGCCATGCAGTTGGCTTCCATTAATGTAACATAGAATGGCGGCCATGCAGTTGGCTTCCATTAATGCTGCATAGAATGGCGGCCATGCAGTTGGCCTCCTGTCATGCAACATAGAATGGCGGCCATGCAGTTGGTTTCCATTAATGCAGCATAGAATGGCGGCCATGCAGTTGGCCTCCAGTCATGCAACATACAATGGCGGCCATGCAGTTGGCTTCCATTAATGCAACATAGAATGGCGGCCATGCAGTTGGCTTCCATTAATGCAACATACAATGGCGGCCATGCAGTTGGCTTCCATTAATGCAACATGGGGGTGTACTGACTAATATCTGACTATTGCTATTGGCTACAGTGCAGAAGTACTACATGCACCAGGCTATTACATAAGCTTTACTCATGGTGTGCATCTCAGGAGTAATGAAGGCAACAAACCGATTAGACCCCTCAGTTTCTGGTTCTTCTCGAAGTTAAGGGGTCTGCCATTGATTACAGGGTTTATTGCATGCTCAGTGCAGAAATGGTCCGCAACCGAGCCTTTTCTGTAGGATGTCAGGACCAAAGGAGAACAAATGTCTTTGTATCCCAGTGTCTTTTTCTCAGGGGCAGGTGCAGCATTTTGGCTAAGGTGCTTACTCATGGGGGGGGAAAATCCTTCCCGACCACCTTGTCTTCTTGTGCCTCAGAGTCCGCCCTGTGATTATTATTACCCATTGTCCCCATGTTTTTGCAGGAAAATGCAGCAGTGTTTCCACCCACGAGGTGGCTGGCCGGAGACCCTAGTAGACGATCTCCAGACAGAAGCGCTGTGTATATATAAAGGGCATCATTCGTCTCCGCTGAGTAACCACCACGCCTGTCTGTTATCACATCTAGCTGTAGATGGTAATCTTTTTTTTTTTAAAGTGATGATAAGGAGGGAGAGGAAAAGAATCTACTGACCTACTGAGCCAGGAAAAATATGGTCATATGTGGTTCATTATGGGAGTTGTCCGATGTATCTCCTCAAACAGTCATGAGTTCCATGATGGACATCAACCAAGCTGCTTATGACCTGTCCATCACAACTGCCCTATTAGACAGGATGGTGCCTATAGATTCCCAATATAAGGTAACCTCAATGAAGGGTCACCCTTTAATTCTTAGCAAATGGATAAACTATTGGTAGACAAATCCTTAAAACCTCTAAATTAGATAGCCTTGGTCATGATCAATTGGGTAGAGATGAGTTCCATCGGAAACCATTGGATGACCTTGTAGGTCCAGGATCTTTGACCAAAATGGTTCACAAAGATCAGGTAGAAGTCAGCATTATTTGGAGTTGACTTTGGAGCCAATCACTTGCCATTAGGGTCAATGTCTTATTGGTTTGGTTTTACAAATAACGAATGGTCGTGAATGGTTGGGTAGAGAAGCGTTTTCATTAAGTTCCATTACATGGTTATGTAGGTCCAGGTTCTTTGACCAAAATGGTCTTCAAAAATCAAGCAGAAGTGAACCCAATCACTCGTCTTTAGGGTCTATTTCTTATTGGTTGGTTCAGATAAATAAAGGGTCACTCTTTAATTCTTAGCAATAAGAAACAATATCTGGACCTATCCTCTAAGACATCCACGCTAACTCAATAGGTATTAAGAATGGTCATGAATGTTTGGTTAGAGAAGAATTTTCATCTAGAGCCATTAGATGATCTTGTAGGTCCAGGTTCTTTGACCAAAATGGTCTTCAAAGATCAGGTAGAAGTCATCGTTATTTGGAGTTGACTTAGGAGCCAACCACTTGCCATTATGGCCAATGTCTTATTGGGTTGGTTTTACAAATAATGAATGGTTGGGAGGAGAAGGGTTTCCATCTAGAACCTTTAGATGCTCTTGTAGGTCCAGGTTCTTTGACTGCAATGGTCCCTAAAGATTAAGAAGAAGTCATCGTTATTTGGAGTTGACTTTGGAGCCAACCACTTGCCATTAGGGTCAATGTCCTATTGGGTTAGTTTGTCTTGTCTTCAATTCTCGTAAAGATGGAGGAGCAAATCCTTATTTTTTCCCATCTTGGTTGACCCTTCACCTATCACTCCTTTATGGCTTAGTGGTGGACCCTTCACCTATCACTCCTTTACGGCTTAGTGGTGGACCCTTCACCTATTACTCCTTTACGGCTTAGTGGTGGACCCTTAACCTATTACTCCTTTACGGCTTAGTGGTGGACCCTTCACCTATCACTCCTTTATGGCTTAGTGGTGGACCCTTCACCTATCACTCCTTTATGGCTTAGTGGTGGACCCTTCACCTATTGCTCCTTTACGGCTTAGTGGTGGACCCTTCACCTATCACTCCTTTACAGCTTAGTGGTGGACCCTTCACCTACCACTCCTTTATGGCTTAGTGGTAGACCCTTCACCTATTGCTCCTTTACGGCTTAGTGGTAGACCCTTCACCTATTGCTCCTTTACGGCTTAGTGGTGGACCCTTCACCTATCACTCCTTTATGGCTTAGTGGTAGACCCTTCACCTATTGCTCCTTTACGGCTTAGTGGTGGACCCTTCACCTATTACTCCTTTACGGATTAGTGGTTGACCCTTCACCTATAACTCCTTTACGGCTTAGTGGTGGACCCTTCACCTATCACTCCTTTACGGCTTAGTGGTGGACCCTTCACCTATTGCTCCTTTACAGCTTAGTGGTGGACCCTTCACCTATCACTCCTTTACGGCTTAGTGGTGGACCCTTCACCTATCACTCCTTTACGGCTTAGTGGTGGACCCTTCACCTATCACTCCTTTTCGGCTTAGTCTATGGATTTACCATAAACATCGGTGACTCCTATAATGATCACACATGACTGATGACATCATGGATTCTCTCCATTGTTCATACATGCAGCTGTTAATCTTATTTTTTTTTTATTTGCCACCAATATATCAATTTGCCAATGTTCTTTGTAGCACAACACACGATTATTTCCTTGTAATTATATATAACGCCATTACTACAAATAGAGGAATTCGGAGGTATGTCTGCTGAAAAGGTAAAACCTCATCTGAGGTAATGTCCATGTAAAGAATAATGTTTGTATAGGGCTTAAGCTGAGAATGAGGATAATGACATACAAGAGGGTAGAAGTCCGTCCATCCAAGCCTAGACCACAACGGCCATTTCTTACATTTTATACATGGTGGTAACATTGTTCCATTATAGCCTCCATTAGCCGACCAATGGTTACCCAACCACAAATGCCAAAAGGCCGCTGGCTGATAATGGACCACCGGTTGTGCCAGGTCCTTCTAACCCAAGCACTATAGCTTGACTGCCACTTCATACCCAACTATTTGGTTTTGTTAACTCAGCTTAGAGGGAACAGCGACCCCCGTGGAGGGATTTTTCCTGGCATCGGACAGTGCACGTGAATGCTCACACTTGGTGTTTATCCTCCAGCTCTGAAGGACAAGAATTAACACTTTTTGCGGTCAGGGGTGGAGGCTGCAGGCACCCCTGGAAGTGAAGGGGTTAAAGGGAAATCAAGAAGCACCGGGGGGGGGGGCAGGTGCGGGATGTACCTTTTTGAATGTAAATAGTGTTTCTGAAGTTTGTATCTGCCGGTAGTGTATAGGCCTCTGTAAGTCCCTGTCTATAGCTTGGTATTGTTAAAGAAAAATACAAACTATATCATGATACCCAGGTGTGTTGTGTTTTATTTGGAGTATTGTGTCCAGTTATTACATTGACTAGTATGTCCTTGGTTGAAGCAAAACCTACCTAAAGTTTTTGGGTCAAAATGCTGCCCTACCCTATGTCTAAATACCCTCGCCAAGTCAAAGTGGCTTTGACACCAAAAAATGGAGCTAGGACCTAGAAAGAGAGGAGCTAGGACCTAGAATGAGAGGAGCTAGGACCTTTGAAAAAGGAGCCAGGACCTACAAAGAGGAGCCAGGACCTAGAAAGAGAAGAGCCAGGACTTACAAAGAGAGAGAGCTAGGATCTAGGATAGAGGAGCTAGGACCTAGACAATAGAAAGGAGCCGCAGGACCTAGGTAGAGGAGTGGAGCCAGGACCTAGAAAGAGAGAGCCAGGACCTAGAAAGATAAGAACCAGGACCTAGAGAGAGAGCAGTGGAGCCAGGACCTAGAGAGAGTGAGCCAGGACATAGAAAGAGAGACCAGGACCTAGAGAGAGTGGAGCCAGGACATAGAAAGAGAGGAGCCAGGACCTAAAAAGATAAGAGCCAGGACCTAGAGAGAGTGGAGCCAGGACATAGAAAGAGAGGAGCCAGGACCTAAAAAGATAAGCCAGGACCTAGAGAGAGTAGAGCCAGGACTAGAAAGAGTAGGAGCCAGGACCTAGAAAAGAAGAGAGCCAGGACCTAGAAGAGAGTGAGCCAGGACCTAGAGAGAGTGGAGCCAGGACATAGAAAAGAGAGGAGCCAGGACCTAAAAAGATAAGAGCAGGACCTAGAGAGAGTGGAGCCAGGACCTAGAAAGAGAGGAGGCAGGACCTAGAAAGAGAGGAGGCAGGACCTAGAGAGAGTGAGCCAGGACCTAGAAAAAGAGAGCAGCTATGACCTAGAAAAGAGAGGAGCCAGGACTAGAAAGAGAGGGGCTAGGACCTAGAAAGAGAGGAGCCCAGGACCTAGAAAGAGAAGGAGCCAGGACCTAGAAAGAGAGGAAACCAGGACCTAGAAAAAGAGGAGCCAGGACTAGAAAGAGAGAGCTAGGACCTAGAAAGAGAGAAGGCCAGGACCTAAAAGAGAGGAGTCAGGACCTAGAAGAGAGGAGTCAGGACCTAGAAAGAGAGGAGCCAGGACCTAGAAAGAGAGAAGCAGCTAGGACCTAGAAAGAGAGGAGCCAGGACCTAGAAAGAGGAGCCAGGACCTAGAAAGAGAGAGCAGGACCTAGAAAGAGAGGAGCTAGGACCTAGAAAGAGAGGAGCCAGGACCTAGAAAGAGAGGAGCAGGACTAGAAAGTGAGCCAGGACCTAGAAAGAGAGGAGCCAGGACCTAGAAAGAGAGGAGCCAGGACCTAGAAATAGAGAGGAGCTAGGACCTAGAAAAGAGCAGATAAAGAGAGAGCAGGACCTAGAAAAGGAGAGGACGATATGGACCATAGAAAGAGAGGAGCCAGGACTCTAGAAAGAGAGGGGCTAGGACCTAGAAAGAGAGGACCAGAACCTAGAAAGAGAGAGCAGGACCTAGAAAGAGAGGAGCCTAGGACCTAGAAGAGCAGACTAGAAAGAGGAGCCAGGACTTAGAAGAGAGGAGCTAGGACCTAGAAAGAGAGAGAGCTAGGACCTAGAAAGAGAGGAGCAGGACTAGAAAGAGAGGAGTCAGGACCTAGAAAGAGAGGAGCTAGGACCTAGAAAGAGAGAAGCACTAGGACCTAGAAAGAGAGGAGCCAGGACCTAGAAGAGCAGGAGCAGAACCTAGAAAGAGAGAAGCTAGGACCTAGAAAAAGGGAGCAGGACTAGAAAGAGAGGAGCCAGGACCTAGAAAGAGAGGAGCTAGGACCTAGAAAGAGAGGAGCAGGACCTAGAAAGAGAGGAGCCAGGACCTAGAAAGAGGAGCCAGGACTAGAAAGAGAGGAGCTAGGACCTAGAAGAGAGGAGCTAGGACCTAGAAAGACAGGAGCCAGACCTAGAAAGAGAGGAAGCTAGGACCTAGAAAGAGAGGAGCCAGGACCTAGAAAGAGAGGAGCTAGGACTAGAAAGAGAGGAGCCAGGACTTAGAAAGAGAGCAGTAGACCTAGAAAGAGAGGAAGCAGAACCTAGAAAAGAGGGAGCAGGACCTAGAAGAGAGTAGGACGCAGGACCTAGAAAGAGGAAGCCAGGACCTAGAAAGAGAGGAGCCAGGACCTAGCAAAAGAGAGGAGCTATGACTAGAAAGAGAGGAGCTACAGAAGACCGATAGAAGAGAGGAGCCTAGGACCTAGAAGAGAGGAGCAGGACCTAGAAAGAGAGGAGCTAGGACCTAGAAAGAGAGGAGCTAGGACCTAGAAAGAGAGGAGCCAGGACCTAGAAGAGAGGAGCTAGGACCTAGAAAGAGAGGAGCTAGGACCTAGAAAGAGAGGAGCCAGGACCTAGAGAGGCAATAGAAAGAGAGGAGCCAGGACCTAGAAAGAGAGGAGCTAGGACCTAGAAACAGGAGCCAGACCTAGAAAGAGAGGAGCCAGGACCTAGAAAGAGAGGAGCCAGGACCTAGAAAGAGAGGAGTCAGGACATAGAAAGAGAGGAGCTAGGACATAGAAAGAGAGGAGCAGGACATAGAAAGAAGGATGCAGGACCTAGAAAGAGAGGACCAGGACCTAGAAAGAGAGGAGCTAGGACCTAGAAAGAGAGAAGCTAGGCTAGGACCTAGAAGAGAGGAGCCAGGACCTAGAAACAGGAGCCAGAACCTAGAAAGAGAGGAAGCTAGGACCTAGAAAGAGAGGAGCCAGGACCTAGAAAGAGAGGAGCTAGGACCTAGAAAAGTGGAGCAGGACCTAGAAAGAGAGGAGCAGGACCTAGAAAGAAAGGAGCTAGGACCAAGAAAGAGGAGCCAGGACCTAGAAAGAGAGGAGCCAGAATTTAGAAAGAGAGGAGCTATGACCTAGAAAGAGAGGAACCAGAACCTAGAAAGAGAGGAGCTAGTACCTAGAAACAGGAGCCAGGACCTAGAAAGAGAGGAGCCAGGACCTAGCAAGAGAGGAGCTATGACCTACAAAGAGAGAAGCTAGGACCTAGAAAGAGAGGAGCCAGGACCTAGAAAGAGAGGAGCCAGGACCTAGAAAGAGAGGAGCCAGGAGCAACACCCCCATAGCTCGGGGCCCTCAGCTTTGCCTTCACCCTCCGTGGAATCTGCAAACCTGCCTCCTGCAGCCTCGTTTTCCCCCCAGTTTCTAGGGGAAAAAAAGGGTCTTATCATAATCAGAAAAATACAGTAATTGTTTGGTATTTATTGTACGTGATTTATACACCATAAACCTAATTGTATACTATGAATACAGTAAGAAGCGTTACATGATGAAATCCACAGGGATCCTCTAAGTCCAGATCTTGGGCTCTGGGGCTCGATCAGAATCCAGATTCCCTAAATAAATATCCCAGGGTTATGTGACAGCCCCTATAAAGAGAAAGGTTCTTTTTCTTACTGGCATTTTATTGAGTAGAATATTTCACTCGGACTGGGTTCCCATTAAAGCACATGAAGTTTGAAACTGTTGTGGACTCCTTTTTTTGGTGATCGTGAACCAGACGATTAAGAGCGGCCTGTGGTCAAGAAGCGCTGGTGCAGCGAGATCTGGTTCATCCTGTGTCTGCAACGTTCCAGGCTGAGGACCCAGACCCTCGCTCACGAGCCATCGCCCCGAGCACTGTAACATAACCATGGAGTGCCGCACCTGCAGCCGGTTCACATTGTGACCATATCGTGTTATAGGAGCCTGTACCGTGGTGACACCACTAGTTATTAGATCCTCCAGGTAATGAATGGACGGAGGACGTGCAGCTGTAAATCTCATAGTGGCGGCTTCTGCAGCAGATGTGACTGCGGCGCTCCCCGGGGGACAATCAATTATTTACAATAACGCCCTGCGCCATCAGCCAAACACGGCAGATTCCAGTGTAATTCGGTGCAGCCGGGTACAGACTTATCCTGGTCCAGACCCCGATCTCAGCGCCGGATTCATCACATCACATTGGTGTTTTTGCACCGTTATTCACTGATGTTGCAGCACAGACAAAGGCGGATTAAGGGCACCAGGGCCCCGGGCTGTTTAGAAGGTGAGGGCCACCCCCCAACCTGCAGTACTATGTGATCATCTTTTGATAGATCATGTGATAGGTCATGTGATTAACACATAGGAGCAAATGGAAAAAAACATTGGCACGTGCAGCACATTTTTACCCCTTATATACATTGCTATACATAGCCCACACAGAGCCCCCTGGCTGCAGCAGGAGCCCACACAGAGCCCCCTGGATGCAGCAGGAGCCCACACACAGCCCCCTCGCTCAGGAGGAGCCCACACAGAGCCCCCTGGCTGCAACAGGAGCCCACACACAGCCCCCTGGCTGCAGCAGGAGCCCACACACAGCCCCCTCGCTCAGGAGGAGCCCACACACAGCCCCCCTCGCTCAGGAGGAGCCCACACACAGCCCCCTCGCTCAGGAGGAGCCCACACACAGCCCCCTGGCTGCAGCAGAAGCCCACACACAGCCCCCTCGCTCAGGAGGAGCCCACACACAGCCCCCTCGCTCAGGAGGAGCCCACACACAGCCCCCTCGCTCAGGAGGAGCCCACACACAGCCCCCTGGCTGCAGCAGGAGCCCACACACAGCCCCCTCGCTCAGGAGGAGCCCACACACAGCCCCCTCGCTCAGGAGGAGCCCACACACAGCCCCCTCGCTCAGGAGGAGCCCACACACAGCCCCCTCGCTCAGGAGGAGCCCACACAGAGCCCCCTGGCTGCAGCAGGAGCCCACACACAGCCCCCTCGCTCAGGAGGAGCCCACACAGAGCCCCCTGGCTGCAGCAGGAGCCCACACACAGCCCCCTCGCTCAGGAGGAGCCCACACACAGCCCCCTCGCTCAGGAGGAGCCCACACAGAGCAATAACAGAGGAACAGCACAATGCAGAGTTATAAGAAAAAAGAGGATCCAGAATTGTTAGTTTATGATGATTGATAAAAGAGGAGACAAGTTCTCTGTAGATCAAGTTGATTCCATTAATATTGGGAGATCACATCATTTCCAGATGAATTTCCACCAGTCACTTATTGCTGCAGATGGGAGACTCCAGGTCGCCATTCATCGTCTGTTACTTGTGAAGCCGCCCAATGTTGTAGATGGGGGTTTTTACCCTACCGCTTTGTATCCTCTGTGTATATATCTCTATATATCTATAATATGTGAAGTTCTAGATTTCTAAGCGAGAATCATATCTGTTCTTGTGTCTCTGGAGGATTCCGCTGTCCGGAGCGAGGATTCATCCCGCTGATATAATCCATCGCACAAATCACTGCACAATTCTGCATCCACCTCTGTTACCTTACATTACTGCTGAGACGTCATTCACACACAGACGATGGAGGAAAGGAAACCATTCAGACGTTGTGCTGCCGGAGAAGATTTCTACAGTCGCCCAAAACCACAACAATCTCTATGTGCGGAGATTCAGGAGTCATTGATTACATGGTGATATAGAAACATTTGCTACAGTAGTTCAATAACATATTAACTTCCCTTACCGGGCAAACGCATCATTGGTGCAACCTGGGTGCAAGACGTAAAGGGGCGCGAGGGGTAAAAGAACCTGAGAGGGGGCACAAGTGGTGAAAGAACCTGAGACGGGGCACAAGAGGTGAAAGGACCTGAGAGGGGGCACAAGAGGTGAAAGAACCTGAGACGGGCACAAGAGGTGAAAGAACCTGAGAGGGGCACAAGAGGTGAAAGGACCTGAGAGGGGGCACAAGAGGTGAAATAACCTGAGAGGGGCACAAGGGGTGAAAGGACCTGAGAGGGGGCACAAGAGGTGAAAGAACCTGAGAGGGGCACAAGGGGGCACAAGAGGTGAAAGGACCTGAGAGGGGGCACAAGAGGTGAAAGAACCTGAGAGGGGCACAAGGGGGCACAAGAGGTGAAAGAACCTGAGAGGGGGCACAAGGGAGCACAAGAGGTGAAAGAACCTGAGAGGGGCACAAGGGGGCACAAGAGGTGAAAGGACCTGAGAGGGGGCACAAGTGGTGAAAGGACCTGAGAGGGGGCACAAGAGGTGAAAGAACCTGAGAGGGGGCACAAGGGGGCACAAGAGGTGAAAGGACCTGAGAGGGGCACAAGGGGGCACAAGAGGTGAAAGGACCTGAGAGGGGCACAAGGGGGCACAAGAGGTGAAAGGACCTGAGAGGGGGCACAAGAGGTGAAAGAACCTGAGAACGGGCACAAGAGGTGAAAGAACCTGAGAGGGGCACAAGGGGCACAAGAGGTGAAAGGACCTGAGAGGGGCACAAGGGGGCACAAGAGGTGAAAGGACCTGAGAGGGGCACAAGGGGGCACAAGAGGTGAAAGGACCTGAGATGCAAGGGGATCAACAGGTAAGGGGGCCCAAGAGGTAAAAGGACCCAAGAGGTAAGGGGGATCCAAGAAGTAAAAAGAACTCAAGATGTAAAAGGGATCAAGAGGTAAAAGGACCTGAGATGTTATAAAGTGGTAATAGGGCCCTAAAGGTAAGGGGACCCAAGAGGTAAAAGAACCTGAGATGTAAGGAGACCAAGAAGTAAAAAGAACCCAAGATGTAAAAGAGATCAAGAGGTAAGGAGGCACAAGAGGTAAAAGGACCTGAGATGTAAGGAGGCACAAGAGGTAAAAGGACCTGAGATGTGATCAATTGGTAATGGGTCCCATTGCCGGGGTCGCGCCCATTTCTCCACTCTGCAGCCGCATTGATTTTGCATTTCAGCGATGTAGAAGAATATAGAGGTGTCTGTGTGGTGCCCCTGCGACCAGGTGGCCACAAAGAGAAGTGCATCCAGGTAAGGCAAGACGGGTGACAAAACACTCACACAGATGCACACACCGACCCTACGCCCTACGCCCTACGCCCCTACCGACTCTAGGTTGTGCAAGGGGTGGCGGGTGTTAGGAGTAGTGGGTGGAGCGTAAAGTAGCATTGACAAAGTGGGTGGAGAGACCAACACTAAAAAAAACCTGGGAACACACAGTAAGAACAGAACAGTGGTAGTTAGATTTCCCAGGAGGAGTGGTTCCCTGGAGGATGCAGAATCCTGAGAGGCACAGACCCTAGGAGAGAAAGCTCACTCCATAACCGGTGGCGAGGGAGACTACAGCCGCAAGCAGAGACACCCCATAGCTGAAGGAAGGTGGGAGGACAAGGGCCCGGCAGCTGCACACATCTTAGCTGACGGGAGGAACCCTGAGATGAAACAGTGACTGACAGATGGAGCCTGGTGATCCCACAGCCATACCTGGGACACTGGAGGCTAGGCCTCTACAGCCAGAGAGCCGGCTCTGTGGGGGCAGGTGCTTTATGACCTGCAGCCTAACTTTCCACCACGGTCTAAGAACACAGTCGTCATACTAGGACTGGTGACCCTGACTGAGAGGGAAACATTCACCCCAATAGCCCCGATGACCAGACTGAATCTGTGGGTGAGGTACTAAAGGAGAGACTAAAAGGGCCTGAATGGAGCAACGCGGAGGAGCCACCTGAGCTGTACAGTCTAGTAACCTGCTGCAGTACTGAAGTGTTGAAGTGACTAAAGAACTGTAACCTGTGTAAACTGCTGTTGAAAGACCAAGTAAAGTCCCCAGTAAGCTCATCCCTCTCTGAGACTGTTCCTTTCTAGCGCTGCATACCAGGACAACCAGCACCAGGAAAACCAGCACCAGGACAACCAGCACCAGGACAACCAGCACCAGGACAACCAGCACCAGGACAACCAGCACCGTGGAGAGCTGCAGCTTTGAAGTAAGTGCACTACACCCAGCACCATCCCTCACCAGGCCCATTCATCACTACTACTCCTGCCCTGGGGACCCTCAGCCCTACCCGAGGAGGGCTTACCATCCACGCTGCCCCAAGTCACCGTCCCCAGCAGGAATACGGCAGCGGTGGTTCTATTAACCACATACCCTGGGTGGCGTCACAACAAAATCCCCTGTAAATAACCCCTTATGATCCCAGGTAACGGGATCGGGTCATGACCACTGTGATACCCAGAGAGACAGCACCGGCTCCCGAGTACCCCATAGCCTGGGGGCATCATCTGCAGTGTCAGGATCATGCATATGAAGTGTAATTAATCCGCTGATTGGCTGCCTTCACTTAGTGGAGATGGTGCTAATGGATTCCTCGTTATAGAGTCGGGATGATGGGTGTGAGGATGCGGCTTCTCACCGTCTACAATCGCTGAATCATTACACAGAATAAATCCTGCAAAACCCAAATCTTGTCATCACCCCCCGAACACTCCATAAGGGAGCGGAAACCAACAAAAGAGGGAATATATGGTCTGTATGTGTATATAATGGTCTGTATGTGTATATAATGACCTGTATGTGTATATAATGGCCTGTATGTGTATATAATGACCTGTATGTGTATATAATGGTCTGTATGTGTATATTATGGCCTGTATGTGTATATAATGGTCTGTATGTGTATATAATGGTCTGTATGTGTATATAATGATCTGTATGTGTATATTATGGCCTGTATGTGTATATAATGGTCTGTATGTGTATATAATGGCCTGTATGTGTATATAATGGCCTGTATGTGTATATAATGGTCTGTATGTGTATATAATGGTCTGTATGTGTATATAATGGCCTGTATGTGTATATAATGGGCTGTATGTGTATATAATGGCCTGTATGTGTATATAATGGTCTGTATGTGTATATAATGGTCTGTATGTGTATATAATGGTCTGTATGTGTATATTATGGCCTGTATGTGTATATAATGGTCTCCATGTGTATATAATGACCTGTATGTGTATATAATGAGATCTGTATGTGTATATAATTGGTCATGTATGTGTATATAATGATCTGTATGTGTATATAATGGTCTGTATGTGTATATAATGGTCTGTATGTGTATATAATGGTCCTGTATGTGTATATAATGTGGCCTGTATGTGTATATAATGACCCGTATGTGTATATAATGTCCTGTATGTGTATATAATGGTCTGTATGTGTATATAATGGTCTGTATGTGTATATAATGATCTGTATGTGTATATAATGGCCTGTATGTGTATATAATGGCCTGTATGTGTATATAATGGTCTGTATGTTGTATATAATGGCCTGTATGTGTTATATAATGGTCTGTATGTGTATATAATGGTCTGTATGTGTATATAATGGTCTGTATGTGTATATAATGATCTGTATGTGTATATTATGGCCTGTATGTGTATATAATGGTCTGTATGTGTATATAATGGCCTGTATGTGTATATAATGGTCTGTATGTGTATATAATGATCTGTATGTGTATATAATGGTCTGTATGTGTATATAATGATCTGTATGTGTATATTATGGCCTGTATGTAGTATTATAATGGTCTGTATGTGTATATAATGGCCTGTATGTGTATATAATGGTCTGTATGTGTATATAATGGCCTGTATGTGTATATAATGGTCTGTATGTGTATATAATGATCTGTATGTGTATATAATGGTCTGTATGTGTATATAATGGTCTGTATGTGTATATAATGATCTGTATGTGTATATATGGCCTGTATGTGTATATAATGGTCTGTATGTGTATATAATGGCCTGTATGTGTATATAATGGCCTGTGTGTGTATATAATGACCTGTGTGTGTATATAATGGTCTGTATGTGTATATAATGGTCTCTAGGTGTATATAATGGTCTGTATGTGTATATAATGGTCTGTATGTGTATATAATGGCCTGTATGTGTATATAATGGCCTGTATGTGTATATAATGGCCTGTATCTGTATATAATGGTCTGTATGTGTTTTAAATGGTCTCTAGGTGTATATAATGGTCTGTGTGTATATAATGGTCTGTATGTGTATATAATGGCCTGTATGTGTATATAATGGCCTGTATGTGTATATTATGGCCTGTATGTGTATATAATGGTCTGTATGTGTATACAATGGTCTGTGTGTGTATATAATGACCTGTATGTGTATATAATGGTCTGTATGTGTATATAATGGCCTGTATGTGTAATACTAATGGTCTGTATGTGTATATAATGGTCTGTATGTGTATATAATGGTCTGTATGTGTATATAATGGCCTGTATGTGTATATAATGGTCTGTATGTGTATATAATGGTCTGTATGTGTATATAATGGTCTCTAGGTGTATATAATGGTCTGTATGTGTATATAATGGTCTCCATGTGTATATAATGGCCTGTATGTGTATATAATGGTCTGTATGTGTATACAATGGTCTGTGTGTGTATATAATGACCTGTATGTGTATATAATGGTCTGTATGTGTATATAATGGCCTGTATGTGTATATAATGACCTGTATGTGTATATAATGGCCTGTATGTGTATATAATGGTCTGTATGTGTATATAATGGTCTGTATGTGTATATAATGGTCTGTGTGTATATAATGGTCTGTATGTGTATATAATGGTCTCTAGGTGTATATAATGGTCTGTGTGTATATAATGGTCTGTATGTGTATATAATGGTCTGTGTGTATATAATGGCCTGTATGTGTATATAATGGTCTGTGTGTATATAATGGTCTGTATGTGTATATAATGGTCTGTATGTGTATATAATGGTCTGTATGTGTATATAATGGCCTGTATGTGTATATAATGGCCTGTATGTGTATATAATGGCCTGTATGTGTTTTATAATGGTCTGTATGTGTATATAATGGTCTGTATGTGTATATAATGGCCTGTATGTGTATATAATGGTCTCTAGGTGTATATAATGGTCTGTCTGTATATAATGGTCTGTATGTGTATATAATGGTCTGTGTGTATATAATGGTCTGTATGTGTATATAATGGCCTGTATGTGTTTATAATGGTCTGTATGTGTATATAATGGTCTGTATGTGTATATAATGGCCTGTATGTGTATATAATGGCCTGTATGTGTATATAATGATCTGTGTGTGTATATAATGGTCTGTATGTGTATATAATGGCCTGTATGTGTATATAAAAGACCTGTATGTGTATATAATGGTCTGTATGTGTATATAATGGTCTGTATGTGTATATAATGGTCTCTAGGTGTATATAATGGTCTGTCTGTATATAATGGTCTGTATGTGTATATAATGGCCTGTGTGTGTATATAATGGCCTGTGTGTGTATATAATGACCTGTGTGTGTATATAATGGTCTGTATGTGTATATAATGGTCCTCTAGTGTGTATATAATGGTCTGTATGTGTATATAATGGTCTGTATGTGTATATAATGGCCTGTAGTGTGTATATAATGGCCTGATCTGTATATAATGGTCTGTATGTGTATATAATGGTCTCTAGGTGTATATAATGGTCTGTATGTGTATATAATGGTCTGTATGTGTATATAATGGCCTGTATGTGTATATAATGGCCTGTATGTGTATATAATGGCCTGTATCTGTATATAATGGTCTGTGTGTATATAATGGTCTGTATGTGTATATAATGCTCTGTATGTGTATATAATGGCCTGTATGTGTATATAATGGTCTCCATGTGTATATAATGGCCTGTATGTGTATATAATGGTCTGTATGTGTATATTATGGCCTGTATGTGTATATAATGGTCTGTATGTGTATATAATGGTCTGTATGTTGTATATAATGGACCTGTATGTGTATATAATGACCTGTATGTGTATATAATGGCCTGTATGTGTATATAATGGTCTGTATGTGTATATAATGGTCTGTATGTGTATATAATGGTCTTAGTGTATATAATGGTCCTGTTGTGTATATAATGGTCTGTATGTGTATATAATGGTCTGTATGTGTATATAATGGTCTGTATGTGTATATAATGGTCTGTATGTGTATATAATGGTCTGTATGTGTATATAATGCCTGTATGTGTATATAATGTCTTAGTGTATATAATGGTCTGTATGTGTATATAATGGCTGTATGTGTATATAATGGTCCTGTATGTGTATATAATGGCCTGTATGTGTATATAATGGCCTGTATCTGTTATATAATGGTCTGTATGTGTATATAATGGTCCTGTAATGGCTGTTATATAATGGTCTGTATGTGTATATAATGGTCTGTATGTGTATATAATGTCTGTAAATGGTATTAATAATGGTCTGTATGTGTATATAATGGTCTGTATGTGTATATAATGTGATCTGTATGTGTATATAATGGCCTGTATGTGTATATAATGGCTGTATGTGTATATAATGGTCTGTATGTGTATATAATGGTCTGTATGTGTATATAATGGTCTGTATGTGTATATAATGGTCTGTATGTGTATATAATGGTCTGTATGTGTATATAATGGTCTGTATGTGTATATAATGGTCTGTATGTGTATATAATGGTCTGTATGTTATATAATGGTCTGTATGTGTATATAATGACCTGTATGTGTATATAATGGCCTGTATGTGTATATAATGGTCTGTATGTATATATAATGACCTGTATGTTTATATAATGGTCTCCATGTGTATATAATGGTCTGTATGTGTATATAATGGTCTCCATGTGTATATAATGGTCTGTATGTGTATATAATGGTCTCCATGTGTACATAATGGTCTGTATGTTATATAATGGTCTGTATGTGTATATAATGACCTGTATGTGTATATAATGGCCTGTATGTGTATATAATGGTCTGTATGTGTATATAATGGTCTGTATGTGTATATAATGGTCTGTATGTGTATATAATGATCTGTATGTTTATATAATGGTCTCCATGTGTATATAATGGTCTGTATGTGTATATAATGGTCTCCATGTGTATATAATGGCCTGTATGTGTATATAATGGTCTGTATGTGCATATAATGGTCTGTATGTTATATAATGGTCTGTATGTGTATATAATGGTCTCCATGTGTATATAATGGTCTGTATGTGTATATAATGGTCTCCATGTGTATATAATGGTCTGTATGTGTATATTATGGCCTGTATGTGTATATAATGGTCTGTATGTGTATATAATGGCCTGTATGTGTATATAATGGTCTGTATGTGTATATAATGGCCTGTATGTGTATATAATGGTCTCCATGTGTATATAATGGTCTGTATGTGTATATTATGGCCTGTATGTGTATATTATGGCCTGTATGTGTATATTATGGCCTGTATGTGTATATAATGGCCTGTGTGTGTATATAATGGCCTGTATGTGTATATAATGGTCTGTATGTGTATATAATGGCCTGTATGTGTATATAATGACCTGTATGTGTATATAATGGCCTGTATGTATATATAATGGTCTCCATGTGTATATAATGGTCTGTATGTGTATATTATGGCCTGTATGTGTATATAATGGCCTGTATGTGTATATAATGGGCTGTATGTGTATATAATGGTCTGTATGTGTATATAATGGTCTCCATGTGTATATAATGGTCTGTATGTGTATATTATGGCCTGTATGTGTATATAATGGTCTGTATGTGCATATAATGGCCTGTATGTGTATATAATGGTCTGTATGTGTATATAATGGCCTGTATGTGTATATAATGGTCTCCATGTGTATATAATGGTCTGTATGTGTATATTATGGCCTGTATGTGTATATTATGGCCTGTATGTGTATATTATGGCCTGTATGTGTATATAATGGCCTGTATGTGTATACCGCACTTGCTGCACCCGACCGCAAGCCCCGTAGACAATGCATGGGTCTTGCCAGATCTGGCCCACAAGTCGGCCATTGTTCTAGCAGATGTGGCGCCACCTGCCAGATTGGCCACAAACATCAGCAAAACGCTGATATGAAAGGTCCCTTAGTGCAGATTTGGTGCAGATTTTATGCAGATTTGGATGCCTATAATTATGGCAGCAAAGTTTATGAGAATTCTGAATTATTGTCACTTGTTGCTTATTTTTACTTGCAGATTCGGTGGAGAAACAATCTGCAGATGTCAAATCTCGGTGCAGATTTCCTGCATTTTTCAGCCCTTCCAGCCATTGACTTCATTAAGAAAAAATCATAGCACAAATCTTCATCTAATCTTCATCTAATCTTCATCTAATCTTCGTTGCCTTTTTGGTGCATTTCTTTCTGGCAGAGGATACAGAATTGCTGGAGAAAATGTCTGTACCAGATCTGCATCATGTGCACATCGCATTATTGTTTCCAAGGGGGAGAAGATGAATGTTCATAATCGCATCCGTCCATTTTTTAAGGCCGTTTGACACACACAGATAATTGTGCAGAGATTGTTGGCAGATCTCTGGTTGCAGTGAAATCATGGACACATTGTTACATTTGTGCACAGCCACAAAATAGAACAATGTGTTCATGATTTCACTGCAACCAGAGATCTGTTCAGAAGTTGGACACAGATATCTGTGTGTAAAGAGGCCCTAAGGGTTTCACATCAGCGTTTTGCAGATCTTTGCAGCAGATCCGACTCTTGCGGCGGCAAAATAAAAAACCCTGCTCGCAGCTTTATTTTTTCTCACGGTCGCAAGTGTCGGATCCGGCTGATCTGGAGTAACCGCACTAGATCCGGCTGATCTGAAGTAACTGCACTGGATCCGGCTGATCTGAAGTAACTGCACTGGATCCGGCTGATCTGGAGTAACCGCACTAGATCCGGCTGATCTGAAGTAACTGCACTGGATCCGGCTCATCTGGAGTAACCGCACTAGATCCGGCTGATCTGGAGTAACCGCACTAGATTCGGCTGATCTGGAGTAACCGCACTAGATCCGGCTGATCTGGAGTAACCGCACTGGATCCGGCTGATCTGGAGTAACCGCACTGGATCCGGCTCATCTGGAGTAACCGCACTAGATTCGGCTGATCTGGAGTAACCGCACTAGATCCGGCTGATCTGGAGTAACCGCACTGGATCCGGCTGATCTGGAGTAACCGCACTGGATCCGGTTGATCTGGAGTAACTGCACTGGATCCAGTTATTCTGGAGTAACTGCACTGGATCCGGCTGATCTGGAGTAACCGCACTGGATCCGGCTGATCTGGAGTAACCGCACTGGATCCGGCTGATCTGGAGTAACCGCACTGGATCCGGCTGATCTGGAGTAACCGCACTGGATCCGGCTGATCTGGAGTAACCGCATGGACTGCAAGCTCCATAGACAATGCACAGGGCTTGACGGGTCCAGGCCGCAAGTCGGCAGATCCGGTAAATCTACTGAATCTGTCGCACCTCAGTGATGACGCTAATGTGAAGGAGCCGAAGACGCTTTCAAATGTCTCCGATTATGTGATTTCCACCTTGTGCTGGCAAATATCATCCACACCCGGCCCCGCAGAATGGATTTCTCCTAAGGATTAGTAAATGATGAATTCGGTCACCTCCGTTATTCCACAATTTTAACCCAAAAATAACTAAAGCGTGAAGCCGTGATGTGATCCCACCTCATCGCTGCCCTCCTCCACGGGTGACGGCGGATAGAGATCTCGGGGTCACACATGGACCGCCAAACACTAAGGACTTTCCAATGACGATTAGCGGCTGCAGAGGAAGGAAGAATCCAAATGATTCTAGATTTAACCCAAGTAACAAAATCATCACCCGGTTGATCATCACAGCAAGGAAAGGGTTAACATACTCCGCATCGTGTGCTGTGTAATCATAGAAGAATTGCTGGCTCTACAAATAAACACCCATATTTATATATTTATATGTTTATTTACGTTTTATATTTATATATTTAATATTTGTAGATTTATATTTATTTATATCAATATACTGTATACTTAATATTCATTTATATACTTTATATGTCTATATTTATTAATATTTAATATTTTATATATTTTATATTTATATATTTTTTTATATATTTTATATTTATATTTTATATTTATTTATGTATTTAATTTTTATATATTTATAGTTTATATTTATTTATATATCTTAAATTTATATATATATTTTTTTTTTTCTAATATATTTATTTCTATTTTATATTTATGTATTTTATATTTATATATTTATTTATAGTTTACATTTATTTATCTTATATCTATATATATATATACTTTAATATTAAATGTATATATATATTCATATTTTATATGTATATATTAATATTTAATATTTAATATATTTTATATTTATATATTTTTTATATATTTTATATTTATATTTATATTTATTTATGTATTTAATTTTTATATACTTATAGTTTATATTTATTTATATATCTTAAATTTATATATATATATTTTTTCAAATATATTTATTTCTATTTTATATTTATTTATGTATTTTATATTTATATATTTATTTATAGTTTACATTTATTTATCTTATATCTATATATATACTTTAATATTAAATGTATATATATATTCATATTTTATATGTATTTATATATGTAATATTTATATATTTATTTAAATTTAGTTCTCCATTTAATACATATATATTTATTAATATTTTAGATGTATTTCTATTTAATATTTATATTTATTTAATATTTATATATTTATTTATGTTTATATTTATATATTTAATATTAATTGTAAAAATCACTGGTAGTGCAACTTTATAAATTGTCATGATAAATACACATAAATCAATAGTTAAGCTTCAATTAAACGGGCTCTGTCTCTTGTCATCATTCTGTGTTTTGTTCCCGGTGTGAACGGCGCCGTTCTCCTGAATCCAGTGATGTTTTCCTCTCGTTCCTGCTCCGCTCCGTTCCCGAGGTTCGGCCCTTTCTTTCTTCTTTGTAAATCTAGTCTTTGGCAACTAGGCGTGGTCCTCAATGACACACCCACTAAGTAGAGTTACAGGCCACGCCCACTTGGTAAACAACCGGATTTATATATAGGGAGGAGGGAGGGTCGTATCCCAGGAACCGAGAGGAGCAGGAAGAAGAGAAGAACATCGCTGGATTCAGGAGAACGGCGGCGTTTATATCAAACAACTGAAATACTTATTTATTGTAAGAGGAAAATCTTCTTTGCTGGGATTTTCTCATCCAGGTTTCTGTGGTTCTGATTGTGAACAGATTTGATACTTAGGTCCAGGATGATGAAGATTTATGACATTAAGGAAACAGGACTGGGGTTATATGGCCACAGATAGGTTTGCCCCAATCAGGTAAATACAAGCCTCAATATTGGGGAATAAGATTATAAAGTCAGACTGATGGCTCACAAGGGGCGTCATCTATGCAATTGGGGGTGACCTAAAGATTTAATCATGGGTTTAGTAATAGCCATACTATGGTAATCCCATGCTTTTTTAGTAAACCGCTTTATATATGTGTTAGGGTGGAGGCACACTGTCATGTATCAAAATCAGCAGTTATGATACACGACAGAGATGCGAGTGCATTCAGTGTGGTGGTGCGAGTGTGGTGGTGGTGCGAGTGTAATATGGGCTTTCTTGCGCGGGTGAAATACCCGACACAGGAAAGCCTGATAGCTATATATCTACAGATAAAGATCTGTAGATATAATACCTATGTCGGGTCTTCTGCTGCTTTGACAGCAGCGGTTTTTGAATTTCCCAGGGATAAGTGGCATATTAACCCCATCTGCAGCTTCTGTGCTGCATGTCAGCCGGGAGCCGGCAGATGCGGTTAATAAGCCGGTTATGTCGGCTTAACCCCATGCTTCTGTCCTGCCAGGTTGTGTCCGGTTTTGTCCAGACTCCCTGGACACAAACTGACAGGACAGAATGTGATCAAAGGTGTTAATTATTTATTTAGTTAAAAGTCGGCAATTTCAGCACTTCTGTGTGGACCTGAAATCACTGGAAGTTGCAGTTCAGGACTTAGGAGCTCTCCATGGTCCTGAACATTAAAGCTGGATGCTGAAGCTGTTCAGATTGTTTGCTGTGGAGCACGCATTACTAGTTGCCTCTCCAAAATCAGTGTTTCCTGAAGCAGTTTCTGCAATGTCAATTTTCCTCTTCAAAATTTGCATTAGTTTCTTATATGTCAGTCAAATATTCCTTTAGTCATTATGTCACATATAATGTTTAGTGCACAGCGGATCACTTCTTCCTAGGAATTAAGCTTAATATTCTCAGCAATCGGAGTGAGGCAAATCACTGCATATCTGGAAACTGTGGAGTCTGGCTGTGCCTGGAACTAACCTCCTCTGCTTGTGCCACCAGAGGGTCTCCTAGCTAATCTCTGTAGAGACCCCCTGGTGGATAGATGGTGAAAGTGCAGGTGCTGCCTCCCCTATCTTACACCAAGACTGAGAAATTGAGCATTAAAGCCTTGATACAATTAGTTTGGGGGAGTGTTGGGGGGTGTTGGGGGGTGTTGGGGGGAGGGTTCGCATTCTCTGAATTCATCAAAATTCTCCCATTTCATTTTCAGGTCATTTTGATTGTTTCTCCAAAGCTCGATTTCTCAGTGCAGGCCCATCGGATCACCACCAGATCTCATTCTTATTGGACCGATACTTATATAACAATCATTATTATTATATGGGGACTTATATAACTATCATTGTATTATATGGGGACTTATATAACTATCATTGTATTATATGGGGACTTATATAACCGTCATTGTTATTATATGGGGACTTATATAACCGTCATTGTTATTATATGGGGACTTATATAACCATCATTGTATTATATGGGGACTTATATAACCATCATTGTTATTATATGGGGACTTATATAACTATCATTGTATTATATGGGGACTTATATAACCATCATTGTATTATATGGGGACTTATATAACCATCATTGTATTATATGGGGACTTATATAACCGTCATTGTTATTATATGGGGACTTATATAACTATCATTGTATTATATGGGGACTTATATAACCGTCATTGTTATTATATGGGGACTTATATAACCATCATTGTTATTATATGGGGACTTATATAACCATCATTGTTATTATATGGGGACTTATATAACCGTCATTGTTATTATATGGAGACTTATATAACTATCATTGTATTATATGGGGACTTATATAACCATCATTGTTATTATATGGGAACTTATATAACCATCATTGTTATTATATGGGGACTTATATAACCATCATTTTATTATATGGGGACTTGTATAACCATCATTTTATTATATGGGGACTTATATAACCATCATTGTTATTATATGGGGACTTATATAACCATCATTGTTATTATATGGGGACTTGTATAACCATCATTTTATTATATGGGGACTTATATAACTATCATTGTATTATATGGGGACTTATATAACTATCATTGTATTATATGGGGACTTATATAACTATCATTGTATTATATGGGGACTTATATAACTATCATTTTATTATATGGGGACTTATATAACCATCATTGTTATTATATGGGGACTTATATAACCATCATTTTATTATATGGGGACTTGTATAACCATCATTTTATTATATGGGGACTTATATAAACATCATTGTTATTATATGGGGACTTATATAACCATCATTGTTATTATATGGGGACTTGTATAACCATCATTTTATTATATGGGGACTTATATAACTATCATTGTATTATATGGGGACTTAAATAACTATCATTGTATTATATGGGGACTTATATAACTATCATTTTATTATATGGGGACTTATATAACCATCATTGTATTATATGGGGACTTAGATAACCATCATTTTTCTTGTATGGGGACTTATCTAGTTATACTGCTTGTTTTAATAGTATAATTGTCCTGACACATTGTGTCAATTGTGGAGCACACGCTGCGTATTTGTACGCTCCCATCTAATCTACTAATAGTTCAAACACCTAAATGTATCCACACGACTGCTGAATACATCACATCCATAGAGACAGGCTGCGTTCCTGCAGGTGGAGAGCAGGCCCCACATTGTCATCTTCCATCTTTAGCTGCGGAGGTGACGCCATCTCACGCTTATGTTATGATCATGTTATGTTCTGCGGTGCTAAATATATCTCATTCTGTATGTGCGGAGAATATTAATCACCAGGAGAAGGTTTATTTCCATCATCGTTTTGGCGACACAGACAGAAATCTTTAAATAAACCCCTCGTCTATTAATAAGTGGCAGGAAACGTTCCAATACAAGAGCTCCACGCTGCTCTTTTGTTTGCGCCAAAGGAGATGGAGACTGTTTGCGTTGTATAATCCGGTCATGTAATAAGCCCCGGCCGAGCATTGCTGTATATATGAGGCCGAGCATTGCTGTATATATGAGCTGTGTGCAGATCTCCCTGGCCGAGCATTGCTGTATATATGAGGCCGAGCATTGCTGTATATATGAGGCCGAGCATTGCTGTATATATGAGGCCGAGCATTGCTGTATATATGAGGCCGAGCATTGCTGTATATATGAGCTGTGTGCAGATCTCCCCGGCCCAGCATTGCTGTATATATGAGGCCGAGCATTGCTGTGTATATATGAGCTGTGTGCAGATCTCCCTGGCCCAGCATTGCTGTATATATGAGCTGTGTGCAGATCTCCCCGGCCCAGCATTGCTGTATATATGAGCTGTGTGCAGATCTCCCCGGCCCAGCATTGCTGTATATATGAGCTGTGTGCAGATCTCCCCGGCCCAGCATTGCTGTATATATGAGCTGTGTGCAGATCTCCCCGGCCGAGCATTGCTCTATATATGAGCTGTGTGCAGATCTCCACGGCCGAGCATTGCTGTATATATGAGCTGTGTGCAGATCTCCACGGCCGAGCATTGCTGTATATATGAGGCTGAGCATTGCTGTGTATATATGAGCTGTGTGCAGATCTCCCCGGCCGAACATTGCTGTATATATGAGGCCGAGCATTGCTGTATATATGAGCTGTGTGCAGATCTCCCCGGCCCAGCATTGTTGTATATATGAGCTGTGTACAGATCTCCCCGGCCGAGCATTGCTGTATATATGAGCTGTGTACAGATTTCCCTGGCTGAGCATTGCTGTATATATATATGAGCTGTGTGCAGATCTCCCCGGCCGAGCATTGCTGTATATATGAGCTGTGAGCAGATCTCCTCGGCCCAGCATTGCTGTATATATGAGCTGTGTGCAGATCTCCCTAGCCGAGCATTGCTGTATATATGAGCTGTGTGCAGATCTCCCTGGCCGAGCATTGCTGTATATATGAGGCCGAGCATTGCTGTATATATGAGCTGTGTGCAGATCTCCCCGGCCCAGCATTGTTGTATATATGAGCTGTGTACAGATCTCCCCGGCCGAGCATTGCTGTATATATGAGCTGTGTGCAGATCTCCCCGGCCCAGCATTGCTGTATATATGAGCTGTGTGCAGATCTCCCCGGCCGAGCATTGCTGTATATATGAGCTGTGAGCAGATCTCCTCGGCCCAGCATTGCTGTATATATGAGCTGTGTGCAGATCTCCCTAGCCGAGCATTGCTGTATATATGAGCTGTGTGCAGATCTCCCCGGCCCAGCATTGCTGTATATATGAGCTGTGTGCAGATCTCCCCGGCCCAGCATTGCTGTATATATGAGCTGTGTGCAGATCTCCCCCGGCCTAGCATTGCTGTATATATGAGGTGTGGGCAGATCTCCCCGGCCCAGCATTGCTGTATATATGAGCTGTGTGCAGATCTCCCCGGCCCAGCATTGCTGTATATATGAGGTGTGGGCAGATCTCCCCAGCCCAGCATTGCTGTATATATGAGGTGTGGGCAGATCTCCCCAGCCCAGCATTGCTGTATATATGAGGCCGAGCATTGCTGTATATATGAGCTGTGTGCAGATCTCCCCGGCCCAGCATTGCTGTATATATGAGGTGTGGGCAGATCTCCCCAGCCCAGCATTGCTGTATATATGAGGCCGAGCATTGCTGTATATATGAGCTGTGAGCAGATCTCCTTGGCCGAGCATTGCTGTATATATGAGGCCGAGCATTGCTGTATATATGAGTCCGAGCATTGCTGTATATATGAGCTGTGAGCAGATCTCCTCGGCCCAGCATTGCTGTATATATGAGGCCGAGCATTGCTGTATATATGAGCTGTGTGCAGATCTCCCCGGCCGAGCATTGCTGTATATATGAGCTGTTTGCAGATCTCCTCGGCCCAGCATTGCTGTATATATGAGCTGTGTGCAGATCTCCCTGGCCGAGCATTGCTGTATATATGAGCTGTGTGCAGATCTCCCCGGCCGAGCATTGCTGTATATATGAGCTGTGAGCAGATCTCCTTGGCCGAGCATTGCTGTATATATGAGGCCGAGCATTGCTGTATATATGAGGCCGAGCATTGCTGTATATATGAGCTGTGAGCAGATCTCCTCGGCCCAGCATTGCTGTATATATGAGGCCGAGCATTGCTGTATATATGAGCTGTGTGCAGATCTCCCCGGCCGAGCATTGCTGTATATATGAGCTGTGTGCAGATCTCCTCGGCCCAGCATTGCTGTATATATGAGCTGTGTGCAGATCTCCCTAGCCGAGCATTGCTGTATATATGAGCTGTGTGCAGATCTCCCCGGCCGAGCATTGCTGTATATATGAGCTGTGTGCAGATCTCCCCGGCCGAGCATTGCTGTATATATGAGCTGTGTGCAGATCTCCCTAGCCGAGCATTGCTGTATATATGAGGCCGAGCATTGCTGTATATATGATCTGTGTGCAGATCTCCCCGGCAGAGCATTGCTGTATATATATGAGCTGTGTGCAGATCTCCCCGGCAGAGCATTGCTGTATATATGAGGCCGAGCATTGCTGTATATATGAGGCCGAGCATTGCTGTATATATGAGGCCGAGCATTGCTGTATATATGAGGCCGAGCATTGCTGTATATATATGAGCTGTGTGCTGATCTCTCTGGCAGCTTTACATACTGGAGGTTCCAGACATAACAGTCTTTGATCTTCTCCTCCGGTGATTGGAGGGTGTAGATGGGGGGGGGACGGCGGCTCAACGTGCCGGAACACTTTACATATAGAGTGGACGCTCGGCTCTTGGTAAATATGACAATTCTGCCGCTTTATCCAGATGCCGCGTAACCTTTATTCCAACTGGAGCAGATTGTAGCAGGAGGGAAGTGTTCGGCACATGTGTACCGGGGTGGTGGAGCGCCAGATGGGGCCAAATGTCTTGCATAATTTGGCAATTATATTTCTATTAACCATCGCTATACTGGGTCAATACTTAGGATATAATACCATTTGGAAGAGGGCATCTTGTCACTGGCGTCCTGCAACACATTATTTCCACCACGCTGCCATCATTCTTTTCAGCTGTCAATCAGAACTCACGATTGCTCTTCTTTTGCTATTTGAATTCATATGCAAATGAAGTTCAAGAGCTATTTGTAAATCTGAGTCCTTCGTCACTCCAGCTCTATTCCTCCTCCTGCTTGGCTGAAAGCCTCAATACATTTTAGTGTATCTCCCCTATCAAAACCCTTCATTAAAGGACTATTTGAAGGTCTGAGTCCTTTGTCACTCCAGCTCTATTCCTTGCCTAGTGCCTTCTACTCCTGCTAGAACGAAACCCTCAATGCATTTTACTATCTCTCCCCATCAAAATTCTTCCCTAAAGGACTATTTGTAGATCTCAGTCCCACATCACTCCAGCTCTATTCCTCCTCATGCTTGACTGAAAGCCTCAATGCATTTTACTGACTCTACCATATACAAAATCATCCTTCACTAAAGGACTATTTGTAGATCTCAGTCCCCCATCACTCCAGCTCTATTGCTCCTCATGCTTGACTGAAAGCCTCCATGCATTTTACTGTCTCTCCCCATCAAAATTTTTCACTAAAGGAATATTTGTAGATCTCAGTCCTCAATCACTCCAGCTCTATTGCTCCTCATGCTTGACTGAAAGCCTCAATGCATTTTACTGACCCTCCCCTATCAAAATCATCCTTCACTAAAGGACTATTTGTAGTTCTGAGTTCTCTGTCACTCCAGTTCTATTCCCTGCCTAGTGCCTTCTCCTCCTGCTTGACTGAAAGGCTTAATGCATTTTGCTGTCTCTCCCCCATCAAAATCCTTCACTAAAAGACTATTTGAAGATCTGAGTTCTCTGTCACTCCAGCTCCATTCCCTGCCCAGCACAACCTCCTCCCCCGGCTTGATTGAAAGCCTCAATGCATTTTACTGACCCTCCCCTATCAAAATCATCCTTCACTAAAGGACTATTTGTAGTTCTGAGTTCTCTGTCACTCCAGTTCTGTTCCCTGCCTAGTGCCTTCTCCTCCTGCTTGACTGAAAGGCTTAATGCATTTTGCTGTCTCTCCCCCATCAAAATCCTTCACTAAAAGACTATTTGAAGATCTGAGTTCTCTGTCACTCCAGCTCTATTCCCTGCCCAGCACAACCTCCTCCCCCGGCTTGATTGAAAGCCTCAATACATTTTACTGTCTTTCCCCTATCATAATCCTCCACTTGAGGACTATTTGTTGATCTGAGCCCTCCTTCACTCCAGTTCTACTCCCTGCCCAGCACAGCCTCCTCATTCTGCTTGACTGAAAGCCTCCCTGCATTTTGCTGTATCCCCTATGCGCGCTCTGTAGTTTTGCACCAAAAGAGGATCCTCACAAAAACGCAGCGTTCTGTGTGTGAACACAGCCTAACAACTATTACAGCAGTTGGCTTTCTTTCAAAATGTAGCACCGTTTCCCTTCTGTCTTCTTCCATCAGTGAGATCATCCTGAGGTGTGAATGAGGTAACTGGGATCCATCAGTGAGATCATCCTGAGGTGTGAATGACGTAACTGGGATCCATCAGTGAGATCATCCTGAGGTGTGAATGACGTAACTGGGATCCATCAGTGAGATCATCCTGAGGTGTGAATGAGGTAACTGAGGATCCATCAGTGATCTCATCCTGAGGTGTGAATGATGTAACTGGGATCCATCAGTGAGATCATCCTGAGGTGTGAATGAGGTAACTGAGGATCCATCAGTGATCTCATCCTGAGGTGTGAATGATGTAACTGGGATCCATCAGTGAGATCATCCTGAGGTGTGAATGACGTAACTGGGATCCATCAGTGAGATCATCCTGAGGTGTGAATGACGTAACTGGGATCCATCAGTGATCTCATCCTGAGGTGTGAATGAGGTAACTGGGATCCATCAGTGAGCTCATCCTGAGGTGTGAATGAGGTAACTGGGGATCCATCAGTGAGCTCATCCTGAGGTGTGAATGAGGTAACTGGGATCCATCAGTGAGCTCATCCTGAGGTGTGAATGAGGTAACTGGGGATCCATCAGTGAGATCATCCTGAGGTGTGAATGAGGTAACTGGGGATCCATCAGTGAGATCATCCTGAGGTGTGAATGAGGTAACTGAGGATCCATCAGTGATCTCATCCTGAGGTGTGAATGATGTAACTGGGATCCATCAGTGAGATCATCCTGAGGTGTGAATGACGTAACTGGGATCCATCAGTGAGATCATCCTGAGGTGTGAATGACGTAACTGGGATCCATCAGTGATCTCATCCTGAGGTGTGAATAAGGTAACTGGGATCCATCAGTGAGCTCATCCTGAGGTGTGAATGAGGTAACTGGGGATCCATCAGTGAGATCATCCTGAGGTGTGAATGAGGTAACTGGGGATCCATCAGTGATCTCATCCTGAGGTGTGAATGAGGTAACTGGGGATCCATCAGTGAGATCATCCTGAGGTGTGAATGAGGTAACTGGGGATCCATCAGTGAGATCATCCTGAGGTGTGAATGTGATAACTGGGGATCCATCAGTGAGATCATCCTGAGGTGTGAATGATGTAACTGGGGATCCATCAGTGAGCTCATTCTGAGGTGTGAATGAGGTAACTGGGATCCATCAGTGAGCTCATTCTGAGGTGTGAATGAGGTAACTGGGATCCATCAGTGAGATCATCCTGAGGTGTGAATGAGGTAACTGGGGATCCATCAGTGAGCTCATCCTGAGGTGTGAATGAGGTAACTGGGATCCATCAGTGAGCTCATTCTGAGGTGTGAATGAGGTAACTGGGATCCATCAGTGAGATCATCCTGAGGTGTGAATGAGGTAACTGGGGATCCATCAGTGAGCTCATCCTGAGGTGTGAATGAGGTAACTGGGGATCCATCAGTGAGCTCATTCTGAGGTGTGAATGTGATAACTGGGGATCCATCAGTGAGCTCATCCTGAGGTGTGAATGATGTAACTGGGGATCCATCAGTGAGCTCATTCTGAGGTGTGAATGAGGTAACTGGGGATCCATCAGTGAGCTCATCCTGAGGTGTGAATGAGGTAACTGGGGATCCATCAGTGAGATCATCCTGAGGTGTGAATGATGTAACTGGGGATCCATCAGTGAGATCATCCTGAGGTGTGAATGAGGTAACTGGGGATCCATCAGTGATCTCATTCTGAGGTGTGAATGAGGTAACTGGGGATCCATCAGTGAGCTCATCCTGAGGTGTGAATGAGGTAACTGGGGATCCATCAATGAGCTCATCCTGAGGTGTGAATGAGGTAACGGGGATCCATCAGTGAGATCATCCTGAGGTGTGAATGAGGTAACTGGGATCCATCAGTGAGCTCATCCTGAGGTGTGAATGAGGTAACTGGGGATCCATCAGTGAGATCATCCTGAGGTGTGAATGAGGTAACTGGGATCCATCAGTGAGCTCATCCTGAGGTGTGAATGAGGTAACTGGGGATCCATCAGTGAGCTCATCCTGAGGTGTGAATGAGGTAACGGGGATCCATCAGCGAGATCATCCTGAGGTGTGAATGAGGTAACTGGGGATCCATCAGTGATCTCATTCTGAGGTGTGAATGAGGTAACTGGGGATCCATCAGTGAGCTCATCCTGAGGTGTGAATGATGTAACTGGGGATCCATCAGTGAGCTCATCCTGAGGTGTGAATGAGGTAACTGGGGATCCATCAGTGAGATCATTCTGAGGTGTGAATGAGGTAACTGGGGATCCATCAGTGAGATCATCCTGAGGTGTGAATGAGGTAACTGGGGATCCATCAGTGAGATCATCCTGAGGTGTGAATGATGTAATGGGGATCCATCAGTGAGATCATTCTGAGGTGTGAATGAGGTAACTGAGGATCCATCAGGGATCTCATTCTGAGGTGTGAATGATGTAACTGGGGATCCATCAGTGAGCTCATCCTGAGGTGTGAATGAGGTAACTGGGGATCCATCAGTGATGTCATTCTGAGGTGTGAATGAGGTAATGGGGATCCATCAGTGATCTCATCCTGAGGTGTGAATGAGGTAACTGGGATCCATCAGTGAGCTCATCCTGAGGTGTGAATGAGGTAACTGGGGATCCATCAGTGAGATCATCCTGAGGTGTGAATGAGGTAACTGGGGATCCATCAGTGATCTCATTCTGAGGTGTGAATGAGGTAACTGGGGATCCATCAGTGAGATCATCCTGAGGTGTGAATGAGGTAACTGGGGATCCATCAGTGAGATCATCCTGAGGTGTGAATGATGTAACTGGTGATCCATCAGTGAGCTCATCCTGAGGTGTGAATGATGTAACTGGGGATCCATCAGTGAGCTTATTCTGAGGTGTGAATGAGGTAATGGGGATCCATCAGCGAGATCATCCTGAGGTGTGAATGATGTAACTGGGGATCCATCAGTGATCTCATTCTGAGGTGTGAATGAGGTAACTGGGATCCATCAGTGAGCTCATCCTGAGGTGTGAATGATGTAACTGGGGATCCATCAGTGAGATCATCCTGAGGTGTGAATGAGGTAATGGGGATCCATCAGCGAGATCATCCTGAGGTGTGAATGATGTAACTGGGGATCCATCAGTGATCTCATTCTGAGGTGTGAATGAGGTAACTGGGATCCATCAGTGAGCTCATCCTGAGGTGTGAATGAGGTAACTGGGGATCCATCAGTGATCTCATTCTGAGGTGTGAATGATGTAACTGGGGATCCATCAGTGATCTCATCCTGACAGCCTGATGTGGATCTTGTAGCCTTTTATGCCTTTTATGTCAACGTTGACAAATGAAACCCTACAACGTCTCTATCCAGGTTGTGATTGATACGACCCCGGTGTCCATTAGGAAGTAATGCAATGTTTGGAGCAGCAGTCCTATGTAAAATATGTGGCGCCAGGAGAGAAGGATCCATAAATCTCATCTGTCACATGCATTAATCTGCAGTAATGTCCTAATAAAGCCTCCGCCCTCCCCGGTCCGCAGTCACTTCATGCATCACACGGCGGCTCAGCGTCTCTTCATCTTCCGGATCATTTATTTACAAAACAACAAGTCACATTCAAGTAGTTACATCTGCATCCAGAGTGGAATGAGGTCACTGTCATCAGGAGTCCACCGCTGTAAGTACTGTCATCGTGCAGATACAGTGTATAAACGGGTCATCATACCGATTCATGAAGAGGAACGGGAGCACCATCAGGTGGTCATCTGGCGGTGAATGAAGGTAACGAGAGGATCACCTGTCATCAGGAAGAGAAGGATCAGTAGGCGCCACCTGACTACACGCCATATACATGTATACGTGTATATCTGATGGTAGAGCGGAGCACATCGGTGTCATTGGCGTGAGGAAGAAGTAGGGATCACTGTTCATCAGAGAGAAGAGTGCGCCACCGGTTATATAACCTGATATACATGTATACGGTATAATCGATGGTAAGCGGGCACTCTGGAGTCATGCGGGAGGAAGAATGAATGGGATCACCTGTCCATCAGAAGAGTGCAACGCTATACCGCCATATACATCTAACGGTAATACCGATGGTAAGCTGGGGACACATGGTGTCATTCGCGGGAGGAAGGTAAGAGGAATCAACCTTCATAAGAAGAGTGCGCCACCGCTATAAACCGCCACAATTACATGTAATAACGGTATATACCGAAGTAAGCATGCGGAGCAACTGTGTCATAGCGGGAGGAAGACAAGAGGATCACACTGTCACATGAAAGAAAGTGTCGCCACCCCCGCTATTAGACCGCCATATACATGTATACGGTATATACACATAGAGCAGAGCACCATGTGTCATGCGGGAGGAAGAAGAGAGGATCAGCCTGTCATCAGAGAAGAGTGCGCCACCGCTGTACCGCCATATACATGTATACGGTATATACCGATGGTAGAGCGGAGCACACTGGTGTCATGGCGGGAGGAAGAAGAGAGGATCACCTGTCATCAAGAAGAGTGCGCCACCGCTATACCGCCATATACATGTATACGGTATATACCGATGGTAGAGCGGAACACACTGGTGTCATGGCGGGAGGAAGTAGGAGAGGATCACCTGTCATCAAGAAGAGTGCGCCACCGCTATACCGCCATATACATGTATACGGTATATACCGATCATAGAGCGGAGCACACTGGTGTCATGGCGGGAGGAAGAAGAGAGGATCACCTGTCATCAAGAGAAGAGTGCGCCACCGCTATACCCGCCATATACATGTATACGGTATATACCGATGGTAGAGCGGAGCACACTGGTGTCATGCGGGAGGAAGAAGAGAGGATCACCTGTCATCCAAGAAGAAGAGTGCGCCACTGCTATACCGCCATATACATGTATACGGTATATACCGATCATAGAGCGGAGCACACTGGTGTCATAGCGGGAGGAAGAAGAGAGGATCACCTGTCATCAAGAAGAGTGCGCCACCGCTATACCGCCATATACATGTATACGGTATATAACGATGGTAGAGCGGAGCACACTGGTGTCATGGCGGGAGGAAGAAGAGAGGATCACCTGTCATCAAGAAGAGTGCGCCACCGCTATACCGCCATATACATGTATACGGTATATACCGATGGTAGAGCGGAGCACACTGGTGTCATGGCGGGAGGAAGAAGAGAGGATCACCTGTCATCCAAGAAGAAGAGTGCGCCACCGCTATACCGCCATATACATGTATACGGTATATACCGATGGTAGAGGGGAAAGCACACTGGTGTCATAGCGGGAGGAAGAAGAGAGGATCACTGTCATCAAGAAGAGTGCGCCACGCTATACCGCCATATAATGTATACGGTATATACTGATGGTAGAGCGGAGCACACTGGTGTCATGGCGGGAGGAAGAAGAGAGGATCACTGTCATCAAGAAGAGTGCGCCACCGCTATACCGCCATATAATGTATACGGTATATACCGATTAGAGCGGAGCACACTGGTGTCATGGCGGGAGGAAGAAGAGAGGATCACCTGTCATCCAAGAAGAAGAGTGCGCCACGCTATAACCGCCATATACATGTATACGGTATATACCGATCATAGAGCGGAGCACACTGGTGTCATGGCGGGAGGAAGAAGAGAGGATCAGCTGTCATCAAGAAGAGTGCGCCACTGCTATACCGCCATATAGATGTATACGGTATATACCTGATCAGTAGAGGGAGCACAACTGGTGTCATGGCTGGGAGGAAGAAGAGAGGATCAGCTGTCATCAAGAAGAGTGCGCCACCGCTATACCGCCATATAGATGTATACGGTATATACCGATCATAGAGCGGAGCACACTGGTGTCATGGCGGGAGGAAGAAGAGAGGATCACTGTCATCAAGAAGAGTGCGCCACCGCTATACCGCCATATAGATGTATACGGTATATACCGATCATAGAGCGGAGCATACTGGTGTCATGGCGGGAGGAAGAAGAGAGGATCACCTGTCATCCAAGAAGAAGAGTGCGCCACCGCTATAACCGCCATATACATGTATACGGTAATATACCGATGGTAGAGCGGAGGACACTGGTGTCATCGCGGGAGGAAGGTAAGAGAGGATCACCTGTCATCAAGAAGAGTGCGCCACCGCTATACCGCCATATACATGTATACGGTATATACCGATAGTAGAGCGGAGCATACTGGTGTCATAGCGGGAGGAAGAAGAGAGGATCACCTGTCATCCAAGAAGAAGAGTGCGCCACCGCTATACCGCCATATACATGTATACGGTATATACCGATGGTAGAGCGGAGCACACTGGTGTCATAGCGGGAGGAAGAAGAGAGGATCAGCTGTCATCAAGAAGAGTGCGCCACTGCTATACCGCCATATACATGTATACGGTATATACCGATGGTAGAGCGGAACACACTGGTGTCATGGCGGGAGGAAGGTAGGAGAGGATCACCTGTCATCAAGAAGAAGAGTGCGCCACCGCTATACCGCCATATACATGTATACGGTATATACCGATCATAGAGCGGAGCACACTGGTGTCATGGCGGGAGGAAGAAGAGAGGATCACCTGTCATCCAAGAGAAGAGTGCGCCACCGCTATACCGCCATATACATGTATACGGTATATACCGATGGTAGAGCGGAGCACACTGGTGTTATGGCGGGAGGAAGAAGAGAGGATCACCTGTCATCCAAGAAGAAGAGTGCGCCACTGCTATACCGCCATATACATGTATACGGTATATACCGATCATAGAGCGGAGCACACTGGTGTCATAGCGGGAGGAAGAAGAGAGGATCAGCTGTCATCAAGAAGAGTGCGCCACTGCTATACCGCCATATAGATGTATACGGTATATACCGATGGTAGAGCGGAACACACTGGTGTCATGGCGGGAGGAAGAAGAGAGGATCAGCTGTCATCAAGAAGAGTGCGCCACCGCTATACCGCCATATAGATGTATACGGTATATACCGATCATAGAGCGGAGCACACTGGTGTCATAGCGGGAGGAAGAAGAGAGGATCACCTGTCATCAAGAAGAGTGCGCCACCGCTATACCGCCATATAGATGTATACGGTATATACCGATCATAGAGCGGAGCATACTGGTGTCATGGCGGGAGGAAGAAGAGAGGATCACCTGTCATCCAAGAAGAGTGCGCCACCGCTATACCGCCATATACATGTATACGGTATATACCGATGGTAGAGCGGAGCACACTGGTATCATGGCGGGAGGAAGAAGAGAGGATCACCTGTCATCAAGAAGAAGAGTGCGCCACCGCTATACCGCCATATACATGTATACGGTATATACCGATGGTAGAGCGGAGCACACTGGTGTCATGGCAGGAGGAAGGTAAGAGAGGATCACCTGTCATCAAGAAGAGTGCGCCACTGCTATACCGCCATATACATGTATACGGTATATACCGATGGTAGAGCGGAACACACTGGTGTCATGGCGGGAGGAAGGTAGGAGAGGATCACCTGTCATCAAGAAGAGTGCGCCACTGCTATACCGCCATATACATGTATACGGTATATACCGATAGTAGAGCGGAGCACACTGGTGTCATGGCGGGAGGAAGAAGAGAGGATCACCTGTCATCCAAGAGAAGAGTGCGCCACCGCTATACCGCCATATACATGTATACGGTATATACCGATCATAGAGCGGAGCACTCTGGTGTCATGGCGGGAGGAAGAAGAGAGGATCACCTGTCATCAAGAAGAAGAGTGCGCCACCGCTATACCGCCATATACATGTATTCGGTATATACCGATGGTAGAGCGGAACACACTGGTGTCATGGCGGGAGGAAGAAGAGAGGATCACCTGTCATCCAAGAGAAGAGTGCGCCACCGCTATACCGCCATATACATGTATACGGTATATACCGATCATAGAGCGGAGCACTCTGGTGTCATGGCGGGAGGAAGAAGAGAGGATCACCTGTCATCAAGAAGAGTGCACCACCGCTATACCGCCATATACATGTATACGGTATATACCGATGGTAGAGCGGAGGACACTGGTGTCATCGCGGGAGGAAGGTAAGAGAGGATCACCTGTCATCAAGAAGAGTGCGCCACCGCTATACCGCCATATACATGTATACGGTATATACCGATAGTAGAGCGGAGCATACTGGTGTCATAGCGGGAGGAAGAAGAGAGGATCACCTGTCATCAAGAAGAGTGCGCCACCGCTATACCGCCATATACATGTATACGGTATATACCGATCATAGAGCGGAGCACACTGGTGTCATGGCGGGAGGAAGAAGAGAGGATCACCTGTCATCCAAGAGAAGAGTGCGCCACCGCTATACCGCCATATACATGTATACGGTATATACCGATGGTAGAGCGGAGCACACTGGTGTCATGGCGGGAGGAAGAAGAGAGGATCACCTGTCATCAAGAAGAGTGCGCCACCGCTATACCGCCATATACATGTATACGGTATATACCGATGGTAGAGCGGTAGCACACTGGTGTCATGGCGGGAGGAAGAAGAGAGGATCACCTGTCATCCAAGAAGAAGAGTGCGCCACCGCTATACCGCCATATACATGTATACGGTATATACCGATGGTAGAGCGGAGCACACTGGTGTCATAGCGGGAGGAAGAAGAGAGGATCAGCTGTCATCAAGAAGAGTGCGCCACCGCTATACCGCCATATACATGTATACGGTATATACCGATGGTAGAGCGGAACACACTGGTGTCATGGCGGGAGGAAGAAGAGAGGATCACCTGTCATCCAAGAAGAAGAGTGCGCCACCGCTATACCGCCATATACATGTATACGGTATATACCGATGGTAGAGCGGAGCACACTGGTGTCATAGCGGGAGGAAGAAGAGAGGATCAGCTGTCATCAAGAAGAGTGCGCCACTGCTATACCGCCATATAGATGTATACGGTATATACTGATGGTAGAGCGGAGCACACTGGTGTCATGGCGGGAGGAAGAAGAGAGGATCAGCTGTCATCAAGAAGAGTGCGCCACCGCTATACCGCCATATAGATGTATACGGTATATACCGATCATAGAGCGGAGCACACTGGTGTCATGGCGGGAGGAAGAAGAGAGGATCAGCTGTCATCAAGAAGAGTGCGCCACCGCTATACCGCCATATAGATGTATACGGTATATACCGATCATAGAGCGGAGCATACTGGTGTCATGGCGGGAGGAAGAAGAGAGGATCACCTGTCATCCAAGAAGAAGAGTGCGCCACCGCTATACCGCCATATACATGTATACGGTATATACCGATGGTAGAGCGGAGGACACTGGTGTCATCGCGGGAGGAAGGTAAGAGAGGATCACCTGTCATCAAGAAGAGTGCGCCACCGCTATAACCGCCATATACATGTATACGGTATATACCGATAGTAGAGCGGAGCATACTGGTGTCATAGCGGGAGGAAGAAGAGAGGATCACCTGTCATCAAGAAGAGTGCGCCACCGCTATACCGCCATATACATGTATACGGTATATACCGATCATAGAGCGGAGCACACTGGTGTCATGGCGGGAGGAAGAAGAGAGGATCACCTGTCATCCAAGAGAAGAGTGCGCCACCGCTATACCGCCATATTCATGTATACGGTATATACCGATGGTAGAGCGGAGCACACTGGTGTCATGGCGGGAGGAAGAAGAGAGGATCACCTGTCATCAAGAAGAGTGCGCCACTGCTATACCGCCATATACATGTATACGGTATATACCGATCATAGAGCGGAGCACACTGGTGTCATGGCGGGAGGAAGAAGAGAGGATCACCTGTCATCAAGAAGAGTGCGCCACCGCTATACCGCCATATACATGTATACGGTATATACCGATGGTAGAGCGGAGCACACTGGTGTCATGGCGGGAGGAAGAAGAGAGGATCACCTGTCATCCAAGAAGAAGAGTGCGCCACCGCTATACCGCCATATACATGTATACGGTATATACCGATGGTAGAGCGGAGCACACTGGTGTCATAGCGGGAGGAAGAAGAGAGGATCAGCTGTCATCAAGAAGAGTGCGCCACTGCTATACCGCCATATACATGTATACGGTATATACCGATGGTAGAGCGGAACACACTGGTGTCATGGCGGGAGGAAGGTAGGAGAGGATCACCTGTCATCAAGAAGAAGAGTGCGCCACCGCTATACCGCCATATACATGTATACGGTATATACCGATCATAGAGCGGAGCACACTGGTGTCATGGCGGGAGGAAGAAGAGAGGATCACCTGTCATCCAAGAGAAGAGTGCGCCACCGCTATACCGCCATATACATGTATACGGTATATACCGATGGTAGAGCGGAGCACACTGGTGTTATGGCGGGAGGAAGAAGAGAGGATCACCTGTCATCCAAGAAGAAGAGTGCGCCACTGCTATACCGCCATATACATGTATACGGTATATACCGATCATAGAGCGGAGCACACTGGTGTCATAGCGGGAGGAAGAAGAGAGGATCAGCTGTCATCAAGAAGAGTGCGCCACTGCTATACCGCCATATAGATGTATACGGTATATACCGATGGTAGAGCGGAACACACTGGTGTCATGGCGGGAGGAAGAAGAGAGGATCAGCTGTCATCAAGAAGAGTGCGCCACCGCTATACCGCCATATAGATGTATACGGTATATACCGATCATAGAGCGGAGCACACTGGTGTCATGGCGGGAGGAAGAAGAGAGGATCAGCTGTCATCAAGAAGAGTGCGCCACCGCTATACCGCCATATAGATGTATACGGTATATACCGATCATAGAGCGGAGCATACTGGTGTCATGGCGGGAGGAAGAAGAGAGGATCACCTGTCATCCAAGAAGAGTGCGCCACCGCTATACCGCCATATACATGTATACGGTATATACCGATGGTAGAGCGGAGCACACTGGTATCATGGCGGGAGGAAGAAGAGAGGATCACCTGTCATCAAGAAGAAGAGTGCGCCACCGCTATACCGCCATATACATGTATACGGTATATACCGATGGTAGAGCGGAGCACACTGGTGTCATGCGAGAGGAAGGTAAGAGAGGATCACCTGTCATCAAGAAGAGTGCGCCACCGCTATACCGCCATATACATGTATACGGTATATACCGATAGTAGAGCGGAAGCACACTGGTGTCATGGCGGGAGGAAGAAGAGAGGATCACCTGTCATCAAGAAGAGTGCGCCACCGCTATACCGCCATATACATGTATACGGTATATACCGATCATAGAGCGGAGCACACTGGTGTCATGGCGGGAGGAAGAAGAGAGGATCACCTGTCATCCAAGAGAAGAGTGCGCCACCGCTATACCGCCATATACATGTATACGGTATATACCGATGGTAGAGCGGAGCACACTGGTGTCATGGCGGGAGGAAGAAGAGAGGATCACCTGTCATCAAGAAGAGTGCGCCACTGCTATACCGCCATATAGATGTATACGGTATATACCGATGGTAGAGCGGAACACACTGGTGTCATGGCGGGAGGAAGAAGAGAGGATCAGCTGTCATCAAGAAGAGTGCGCCACCGCTATACCGCCATATAGATGTATACGGTATATACCGATCATAGAGCGGAGCACACTGGTGTCATGGCGGGAGGAAGAAGAGAGGATCAGCTGTCATCAAGAAGAGTGCGCCACCGCTATACCGCCATATAGATGTATACGGTATATACCGATCATAGAGCGGAGCATACTGGTGTCATGGCGGGAGGAAGAAGAGAGGATCACCTGTCATCCAAGAAGAGTGCGCCACCGCTATACCGCCATATACATGTATACGGTATATACCGATGGTAGAGCGGAGCACACTGGTATCATGGCGGGAGGAAGAAGAGAGGATCACCTGTCATCAAGAAGAAGAGTGCGCCACCGCTATACCGCCATATACATGTATACGGTATATACCGATGGTAGAGCGGAGCACACTGGTGTCATGGCAGGAGGAAGGTAAGAGAGGATCACCTGTCATCAAGAAGAGTGCGCCACTGCTATACCGCCATATACATGTATACGGTATATACCGATGGTAGAGCGGAACACACTGGTGTCATGGCGGGAGGAAGGTAGGAGAGGATCACCTGTCATCAAGAAGAGTGCGCCACTCTTTAAAGTCACATACATTCCCTCTGCTTTATTATATCCATTCTTATAACCTGTAATTGGGTTGGGATCAAGCAATAGACTGCAGGGAAACAACAAACTAGTTAAAATGGAAGAAACTAAGGTGAAACGTGTGTTGGGTGCTGCTCTTTATGGCAATATACATTCCTTCTACATTACTTTATTATATTCATTATTGTAACCTATAACTGGGTTAGGAAACAACTCATACACCGCAAGGAAAAGACAAACTAGTAGAAATGATGACCCTGAAGAAGCTAAGGCGAAACATGCGTCAGGTAGTACTCTTTAAGGTCCTATACATTCCTCTGTTCTACTTTATCCACTCTATATACTGCATTCCATTATTGGTTTCCCTTATTATTGTCTTATATTCATTTTAGGACCATCATCTAGATGAAGAATTGTATAATGAGAGTCATACATTGCTACAATTTTATAACAACGGCGCCTCCCTTGTCCTAAGGCTGCACGTGGTATTGCAGCCCAGCCCCTTACAAGCTCTTCTTTGGATCTCCATTTCGCTCAGCACACCCCGGATCAGTGACTTGTCTTTTCCTGCAGTACCAGACTTATCCTGATGACGGATGTGGCGCTGTTCTGTGTCAGTAAAGCTCTTCCAACCTCTTTTCCAGAATTCGTGTGAGTCGCGGTTGCTTTGAAAGTCAAAACCGGGTGAAGCAATGTTTCTTTTATTTTTGGCCACAATCGAGAGGAAACGTTTTCTAAAAGTGATCGATAAACAGGAAAAAAAGCTTCCAAAAAATCTATCCATGCACTTAATTCATCAACGTCAAGAAGCCGGACGGAGCTCAGCGAAACGTGGAGGAACGGAGGGGACGTCTGAGTGATTTCTACCTCGACTGTTGCAGAGTTTAGAAATGAACCCACTCGTCTCCTGGAATATTCTGCCGCCTCTGCGATTCCTGAGCGCCACGTGCTGACGGCCTCACAGTGCAGGAGCGCTGCTGCTGGGAACCAAATCTATACTGTGCAGGTGGAGGAGTGATTCTTAGCATGGAGGTGGAGGTGGAGGCGTGTGTCTTTGCATTCTCCACTCCCTCAGCCTTGAAGTAGTTCCACTTCCCTCCACCAGGTGTCGCAGATAGAGTTCAATCTTATCTAGGACCCGTGCTGTATAGACATGTTTGCTGGAGCAGCTGCTGTTTCCTTTCATTGCAGTGGTTGTCTTTTTTGTGGTCTGTGGGTGAAGGTAGGAGCTCTTAGTCTAGGGCTAATCAGAAGCAAGGTGCAAGGGTGGCGACCTAGACCTCCTCACCTTCAGATGTCCCTCAGGGAATAGGGTGAGCTAGGGAATGCCAGTCTAAGGGTCAGACTAGCTCCCCTTAATGCTTTTGCCCATCTTACCATCCTGCTACCTGATTTCCTATCCGCTATACCACCCGTGACACTGAGATGTTACAGGAACTATACAATAATCCTGCAACGGGGACCGGAGTACGAGGATCAGGATAAAGAAGAGCGAGGAGTCCTAGATGAAGAGGAGAACATAGAATCAAGGGGCCCCATAGCAGACGTTCTCATTGGGCCCCCCGGATCCATGTTTGGGGCATGTAACCCGGATCCTCCATGCTGGTGACGCTGCTGGTATCAGGTTTTTACTCTACCTTTGACCGAGCCTCTGTGTGGACATCGGTGCTTGTTCTGTAGTCTCTGGAAGTTTTCCTTTTTGCAGGTGAGGCTGCTGACCCCGGTCTGTGGTGGGTGCAGGTGAGAATTCAAGTATAGGGCAAGGATGGTGACCTAGACCTCCTCGCCATCAGAGATACCTCTGAGTACAGGGTCAGACCAGATACTATTCTGTTTGCTATTCCCTCATCCTCTATCCCAGTGGTGACATTCAGTCCATGTGTTAGATACTAGACCCAGGAATACTTGGATAACAAAGGTATTAAAGGGGTTTTATATTCCAGAAGCAGCGCCCCCCTGGCTCTTGTGACGGCATTTGGTATTGCAGCTTTTTTCCATTCACTCTAAAAGTGTTGAGCTTCAATACCAGACACAGATTTTGATCAAGAATAATTGTACATGTCCACTAAAAATCAAAGGACCCTCTGCTGGGCCCCTGACACCATTGGGACCCCTAAGGGCCCGAAAAAGTACAACAAAACTTGATCAAATAATGCATGTGCTGCCATAGTCCTGTATGTAGACTCTCACGCCAATGGTGCTCACTCTTTGCTCTTTAGGTGAGTCCTGTATCTCCGGTGCACAGATCACCCGCTAGCGCCTCATTCACACCCGCCGCCGGGCAGTCGTTGTATCGGCCTCTGTCGGTGCCTCTTTGACGCTCTTTGTCCCCTCCATCCCGGTCGTGTTATTTGCTCGGCCTCCAATGACCATTTATTCTTCAGCGGGAGATGGGGGGGTGAGGGGTGGGAGGGGGGGATGGGGGGGAGGGGGGGATGGGGGGGGGATCCCATAAATAAAGGCAGAGAACGCGGCTTTGATGAGATATCGATTGATTGAGAGAAGAGGAGGGGGAGCCACCGCGATACTGAAGGTGAATTAGAGCGACGGCGTCCAGCGTGACTTCATCCACCTCACAATTAAATGATCACGGCCATCGCAGCTGCAACGGCGCCATTAACCCCTTCATGACACCCCCGGAGAGCGCGTACATCAGCTCAGGATTATATATGGAGATATATTAACGTTCTGCATATGTAGCCATTGCCTAAAGTAAATGTTTAGATTATTAATCCTTTATACGAGGGTCAGTCCAACCCGGGGCTCCTCCCACTGAGCACCCCTTCCCCGTGGTCAGATCACTACACAGCCTCTCACATTGTGTGGCGTGGGTTAAATGTTCTTAATTTGGCCAGACGTGTTGGTCATTTATTTGTTATCTCATTCTTTCTTGCCAGACTATACGGAACCTTTATTGTCTGAGTTTGTGTATTGCTAATTTAATGTAAGTTACCTCACTCTCCTCTGTCTACATTACTCGAAGAGAAATTATGCATGCAAATTGAAATGCCAACCAATAAGAGAACAGCCTTATTCCACCAATCCTGGAAGAACACAATATACCCTAAAGTGAGGGCTCGGGTTATAGAAAGGACCAGGAGTTCATATGCTACATGGCTACAACAGCAGGAGTATGGTCTATCCTGGCTGGTGTATAAAGTACCAAAGTAACAAGTGTTCGGGGATTGGAAACAAGTGTCTGTTACTTTCACCCGGGAACAGCGCCCCCTTGTGTTCAGGCAATGCTTGGTACAACCTTTCAGCCCCATTAAAGTTAATGGAACTAATTAAAGCGAATGCTAAGAATAATATTGATGATAGCATAGGATGTGGGCTTGTTACTGAAGAATATTCCATAACTGGAATTTCTTGGATTTCTGAATGTATCAAAAGTTTATTCTTATACATTTATTTCTTGATTCCATTGATATATATTCCCAGGCCGGTCTCTGGAGTCGGGCACTGGCCA
>JARQOC010000008.1:2608106-2753106 GCA_033576535.1 Allobates femoralis | reverse complement strand
CCCCTGGTGATCTGACGGCCCCTGCGATAGGCGACCCCTGGTGATCTGACGGCCCCTGCGATAGGCGACCCCTGGTGATCTGACGGCCCTTGTGATAAGTGATCGCAGTTAATCTGATGGCCCCTGCAATAGGCGACCCCACTTATTCTTGTTACACATAGTATTAGAAGGTCTGACGGCCCCTGCGATAGGCGACCCAGGTGATCTGACGGCCCCTGCGATAGGCGACCCCACTTATTCCTGTTACACATAGTATTAGAAGATCTGACGGCCCCTGTGATAGGTGACCCCACTGACTCCTGTTACACATATTATTAGAAGGTCATATTGGACCTTTGCACCTTGCTTTCTCCATACTGGACCTTTGCTCCTTGGTTTCTCCATACTGGTCCTCAGCTCCTTGGTTTGTCTATATTGCTCTTCTGCATCTTGGTTTCTCCATACTGGACCTTTGCTCCTTGGTTTCTCCATACTGGACCTCTGCACCTTGGTTTCTCCATACTGGACCTTTGCACCTTGCTTTCTCCATACTGGACCTCTGCACATTGGTTTCTCCATACTGGACCTTTGCTCCTTGCTTTCTCCATACTGGTCCTCAGCTCCTTGGTTTCTCCATACTGGACCTTTGCTCCTTGGTTTCTCCATACTGGATCTCTACGCCTTGGTTTCTCTATATTGCACCTATGCACCTTAATAGCCCTGATGAAGTGGCAGATTTAAAGCCACGAAACGCGTAGGCAAATAAACCAGAACCTGATTAACCCTTTACTGGACTGGAAGTTTCTTGAGGTCAGCGCGGACTACAAAGCCCAACTTTTTCTTCGGTGGAAATCATTTATCTTCAGTGGGCTCCTGCAGAGACCATTACCAGGCTCTCTCAGTTTGTTGTGGCTCTCACAACCACCGCAGGTGAGTCGCACCGATTGGGGGGACTGGACTATTTATTAAGACGATAACGCCCTATGTGCGCTCCCTATTTATCCTTTTTTACCTATGCACCTTTGTTTCTCCATAATGGACCTTTGCTCCTTGGTTTCTTCTTACTTGACCTTTGCTCCTTGGTTTCTCCATACTGGACTTTTGCTCCTTGGTTTCTCCATACTGGACCTCTGCATCTTTGTTTCTCCATACTGGATCTCTGCACCTTGGTTTCTCCATACTGGACCTCTGCACCTTTATTTCTCCATACTAGATCTCTGGTGCACCTTGGTTTCTCCATACTGGACCTTTGCTCCTTGGTTTCTCCATACTAGACCTCTGCTCCTTGGTTTCTCCATACTGGACCTCTGCTCCTTGGTTTCTCCATACTGGACTTCTGCACCTTTATTTCTCCATACTAGATCTCTGGTGCACCTTGGTTTCTCCATACTGGACCTTTGCTCCTTGATTTCTCCATACTGGACCTTTGCTCCTTGATTTCTCCAAATTGGACCTCTGCTCCTTGGTTTCTCCATACTGGATCTCTGCACCTTGGTTTCTCCATACTGGACTTCTGCACCTTTATTTCTCCATACTAGATCTCTGGTGCACCTTGGTTTCTCCATACTGGACCTTTGCTCCTTGGTTTCTCCATACTGGACCTTTGCACCTTGGTTTCTCCATTCTGGACCTTTGCACCTTGGTTTCTCCATACTGGACCTTTGCTCCTTGGTTTCTCCATACTGGACCTTTGCTCCTTGGTTTCTTCTTACTTGACCTTTGCTCCTTGGTTTCTCCATACTGGACCTTTGCACATTGGTTTCTCCATACTGGACCTTTGCACATTGGTTTCTCCATACTGGACCTTTGCACCTTGGTGTCTCCATACTGGACCTCTGCACCTTGGTTTCTCCATACTGGACCTTTGCTCCTTGGTTTCTCCATACTGGACCTTTGCTCCTTGGTTTCTCCATATTGGACCTCTGCACCTTGGTTTCTCCATACTGGACCTTTGCTCCTTGGTTTCTCCATACTGGACCTTTGCTCCTTGGTTTCTCCATACTGGACCTTTGCTCCTTGGTTTCTCCATACTGGACCTTTGCTCCTTGGTTTCTCCATACTGGACCTTTGCTCCTTGGTTTCTCCATACTGGACCTGTGCACCTTGGTTTCTTCCATACTGGACCTCTGCTCCTTGGTTTCTCCTTACTGGACCTTTGCTCCTTGGTTTCTCCATACTGGACGTTTGCTCCTTGGTTTCTCCATACTGGACCTTTGCTCCTTGGTTTCTCCATACTGGATCTCTGCTCCTTGGTCTCTCCATACTGGACTCTCTGCTCCTTGGTTTCTCCATACTGGATCTCTGCTCCTTGGTTTCTCCATACTGGACCTTTGCTCCTTGGTTTCTCCATACTGGACCTTTGCTCCTTGGTTTCTACATACTGGACCTTTGCTCCTTGGTTTCTCTATACTGGACCTCTGCTCCTTGGTCTCTCCATACTGGACCTTTGCACCTTGGTTTTTCCATACTGGACCTTTGCTCCTTGGTTTCTAATACTGGACCTCTTCTCCTTGGTTTCTCCATACTGGACCTTTGCTCCTTGGTTTTCTCCATACTGGACCTTTGCTCCTTGGTTTCTCCATACTGGATCTCTGCTCCTTGGTTTCTCCATACTGGACCTTTGCTTCTTGGTTTCTCCATACTGGACCTTTACTCCTTGGTTTCTCCATACTGGACCTTTGCTCTTTGGTTTCTCCATACTGGACCTTTGCACATTGGTTTCTCCATACTGGACCTTTGCTCCTTGGTTTCTCATACTGGACCTTTGCTCCTTGGTTTCTCCATACTGGACCTTTGCTCCTTGGTTTCTTCTTACTGGACCTTTGCTCCTTGGTTCTCCATACTGGACCTTTGCTCCTTGGTTTCTCCTTACTGGACCTTTGCTCCTTGGTTTCTCCATACTGGACCTTTGCTCCTTGATTTCTCCATACTGGACCTTTGCTCCTTGGTTACTCCTTACTGGACCTTTGCTCCTTGGTTTCTCCATACTGGACCTTTGCTCCTTGATTTCTCCATACTGGACCTTTGCTCCTTGGTTTCTCCTTACTGGACCTTTGCTCCTTGGTTTCTCCTTACTGGACCTTTGCTCCTTGGTTTCTCCATACTGGACCTTTGCTCCTTGATTTCTCCATACTGGACCTTTGCTCCTTGGTCTCTCCATACTGGACCTTTGCTCCTTGGTTTCTCCTTACTGGACCTTTGCTCCTTGGTTACTCCATACTGGACCTTTGCTCCTTGGTTTCTCCATACTGGACCTTTGCTCCTTGCTTTCTCCATACTGGACCTTTGCTCCTTGGTCTCTCCATACTGGACCTCTGCTCCTTGGTTTCTCCTTACTGGACCTTTGCTCCTTGGTTACTCCATACTGGACCTTTGCTCCTTGGTTTCTCCATACTGGACCTTTGCTCCTTGCTTCTCCATACTGGACCTTTGCTCCTTGGTTTCTCCATACTGAACCTTTGCTCCTTGGTTTTCTCCATACTGGACCTTTGCTCCTTGGTTTCTCCATACCGGACCTTTGCTCCTTGCTTTCTCCATACTGGACCTTTGCTCCTTGCTTTCTCCATACTGGACCTCTGCTCCTTGGTTACTCCATACTGGACCTTTGCTCCTTGGTTTCTTCTTATTGGACCTTTGCTCCTTGCTTTCTCCATACTGGACCTTTGCACCTTGGTTTCTCCATACCGGACCTTTGCTCCTTGGTTTCTCCATACTGGACCTTTGCTCCTTGGTTTCTCCATACTGGACCTTTGCTTCTTGGTTTCTCCATACTGGACCTTTGCTCCTTGGTTTCTCCATACTGGACCTTTGCTCCTTGGTTTCTCCATACTGGACCTTGCTCCTTGGTTTCTCCATACTGGACCTTTGCTCCTTGGTTTCTTCATACTGGACCTCTGCTCCTGGGTCTCTCCATACTGGACCTTTGCTCCTTGCTTTCTCCATACTGGACCTTTGCTCCTGGTCTCTCCATACTGGACCTTTGCTCCTGGGTTTCTCCATACTGGACCTTTGCTCCTTGGTTTCTCCATACTGGACCTTTGCTCCTTGGTTTCTTCATACTGGACCTCTGCTCCTGGGTCTCTCCATACTGGACCTTTGCTCCTTGATTTCTCCATACTGGACCTTTGCTCCTGGGTTTCTCCATACTGGACCTTTGCTCCTGGGTCTCTCCATACTGGACCTCACGTCTTACATTCCTTCATCCTCCACCTCCCTCCCTCCACGTCTTATGGCCACAGCTCGGAGCTGCTGATGAAATCCTCTCCGCAGTCCTCTGTCTAACAGATTGGCTCTGAGTGTTACACCAAAGAGCATCCATATTTATTAGCTACCTTTGGCGCTCTCCCTCCCTCTCGCTCCCCCATCCCTCTCCTGCTCTCTCTCTCGCTCCCTCCCTCCTTCTCAGCAATGCTGATGCTCGGAGATCCTCCTAGGAGAAGGCATGTGTGTGTGTTCTGCAGCAGCCTCATTAGGCACAGGTGTCTCCGCCATCCTATGTGTGCGCCTGGAGGAGGCATGAAGATCTAGCGTGGTCCTCCCTGGTCCTCCAGGAGCATCTGGAGATAACCTTATTCTTCACAGGTATTTATGCCTTGGTAGCCCATTTTCTTGGGTAGCCCTGGAGAAGAGACTTCTTCATAGGGGGAGGGGAGGAGAAGGTGCACCCCATTTTTGGAAGATGAGGGGTGCAGATATTGGTCTTATCCTCCCAATGTCAAACCTCCCCCCTGTCTGCCAGTCTGCACCCACCATGGATTACCTGCTCCCTTTGGATGGATAATTAACGGATATTACCCTTCTCATCTGGGTCCAGTAGACGGGGGATTGAATCGGCATCTTTGACTGGAGATCAGACAAGATTGGGGGGTATCCAGCCCCCTTCCATCACAGACCAGCACCCTCTGCAAGCTAACATGGGATGTAACATGTGTGTAGTCCGGAAACCAGAGGAGCATTACAAAGTGATGCTGCAGGTAAGAAGCCACCGTCTACAGCGGCCTCGAAACGGTTAACGGCGGCCGAGATTATAGGGTTAATGGTGTGAAAACGGGGCTGGACGAAGCAAATGTGCAGAAGGGATGGAGGAAAAGTGCATGACGGAGGGATAACATAGAGGACAATGGAAAACACTAAAACCTGAAAAAATAATGGTGGGAATAAGGTGCGATGGGTGTGGAGAGGGGCGCAACAAGGAGGGGTGAGAAGGGGTCATGGAGAGGGGCAAGAAGGGAGGGGTGCGGAGAGGGGCGCAATGTGGAGAGGGGTCAGAGAGGGGCGCAACAAGGAGGGGTGCAGAGAGGGGCGCAATGTGAGAGGGGTGCAGAGAGGGGCGCAATGTAGAGAGGGGTGCAGAGAGGGGGCCAATGTGAGGGGGTGCGAGAGGGGCGCAATGTGAGAGGGGTGCGGAGAGGGGCGCAATGTGGAGGGGGTGCGGAGAGGGGCGCAAGTGAGAGGGGTGCAGAGAGGGGCGCAATGTGGAGAGGGGTGCGAGAGGGGCGCAATGTGGAGAGGGGTGCAGAGAGGGACACAGCAAGAGGGTCAGAGAGGGGCATGGAGAGGGTGCAGAGAGGGGCACAAAATGTGGAGAGGGGCATGTGAGAGGTAGGGGACACAACAAGGGAGGGGTGCAGAGAGGAGGCAATGTGGAGAGGGGTCAGAGAGGGGCGCAACAAGGAGAGGGGTCAGAGAGGGGCGCAACAAGGAGAGGGGTGCAGAGAGGGGCGCAACAAGGAGAGGGGTGCAGAGAGGGGCGCAATGTGGAGAGGGTCGGAGAGGAGTGCAATGTAGAGAAGGGTGCAGAGGGGTGCAACTAGGAGAGAGATGCAACAAGGAGAGGGGTGTGGAGAGGGGTGCAGAGAGGGGTGCAATGTTGGAGAGGGTGCGGAGAGGGACAAAACAAGGGAGGGGTGCAGAGAGGAGCGCAATGTGGGGAGGGGTCTGGAGAGGAGTGCAATGTAGGAGGGGTGCAGAGGGGTGCAACTAGGAGAGAAATGCAACAAGGAGAGGGGTGTGGAGAGGGGCGCAACACGGAGGACCAAGGGGAATCCACAAATCATCCCTTATGATGTGACGCCGTAAATACCGACAATGTGTATGGAGAGGTCGATATACAGGAACCACGTCTGATGCATAATGGATGGAGCCATCTGTGTGTATATGTGCGGTATACGCTGTATATACCTCTGTACACTAGTCTGTCATCATATGTCCACACGCTACACGTGTCCACATTCCCACACTGGCGTGCATGCATACACGTGCGACAAACACATTCACGTGTCACGCGGAAACACTCACCTTACACAACAACCGCTCCATAGAAGAAGAATGATACAGAACTGGAGAAGGATAGATGGATGGATGGATGGATACATAATAGATAGTTTAGATGATAGATAGATAGATAGATAGATAGATAGATAGATAGTGTGATGTATTCGACCGCGCAATATTGTAAATGGTCGGTATATTTGCACAGATCTCCTGCGATATAGAAAGACTCCATAGAAAATGTTACATGTCTGACGGTGAAATCTCTGTGTTGATTGGACGTCTATTATGCAGCTGTTGGTGGTTGTTGGTATTTGGTCTTTTATATGACGGATAAATAAGAAAATTTGGTTATTAAATACATTAAAAAGGTGATGAAAATATAAAATATTAAGGAGGAGGTGAATTCACCATTAAATCAATGGATGGAACAAATCTGTGATAATGTTGCCCTGGTCTGTCTATTTAATCTCTAGCCATGTGTCCGTCGGTATCTATAATGTATCTATCTATATCTATTATCTATCTATATTTCCCGTTGGATGTCCACGTCCTCTCTCTTTCTCTCCGGAGTGTTGGTACGTCCTCTCTCTTTCTCTCCGGAGTGTCGGTACGTCCTCTCCTTTCTCTCCGGATGTGTCGGTACGTCCTCTCTCTCTCCGGAGTGTCGGTACGTCCTCTCTCTCTGCAGAGTGTCGGTACGTCCTCTCTTTCTCTCCGGAGTGTCGGTACGTCCTCTCTCTCTCCGGAGTGTCGGTACGTCCTCTCTCTCTCCGGAGTGTCGGTACGTCCTCTCTCTCTCTCTGGAGTGTTTCTCTCCTCTCTCTCTCCGGAGTGTCGGTACGTCCTCTCTCTCTCCGGAGTGTCGGTACGTCCTCTCTCTCTCTCCGGAGTGTCGGTACGTCCTCTCTCTCTCTCGGATTTGTCTGGTACGTCCTCTCTCTCTCTCCAGAGTGTTGGTACGTCCTCTCTCTCTCCGGAGTGTCGGTACGCCCTCTCTCTCTTTCTCCGGAGTGTCGGTACGCCCTCTCTCTCTCTCCGGAGTGTCGGTACGTCCTCTCTCTCTCTCCGGAGTGTCGGTACGTCCTCTCTTTCTCTCTCCGGAGTGTCGGTACGTCCTCTCTCTCTCTCCGGAGTGTCGGTACGTCCTCTCTTTCTCTCTCCGGAGTGTCGGTACGTCCTCTCTCTCTCTCTGGAGTGTTGGTACGTCCTCTCTCACTCCGGAGTGTCGGTACGTCCTCTCTCTCTCTCCGGAGTGTCGGTACGTTCCTCTCTCTCTCCGGAGTGTCGGTACGTCCTCTCTCTCTCTCTCTGGAGTGTTGGTACGTCCTCTCTCACTCCGGAGTGTCGGTACGTCCTCTCTCTCTCTCCGGAATGTTGGTACGATCTCCTCTCTCTCTCTCCGGAGTGTCGGTACGTCCTCTCTCTCTCCGGAGTGTTGGTACGTCCTCTCTCTCTCCGGAGTGTCGGTACGCTCCTCTCTCTCTCTCCGGAGTGTCGGTACGTCCTCTCTCTCTCTCCGGAGTGTTGGTACGTCCTCTCTCTCCTCCGGAGTGTCGGTACGTCCTCTCTCTCTCTCCGGAGTGTCGGTACGTCCTCTCTCTCTCCCGGAGTGTTGGTACGTCCTCTCTCTCTCCGGAGTGTCGGTACGTCCTCTCTCTCTCCGGAGTGTTGGTACGTCCTCTCTCTCTCTCCGGAGTGTTGGTACGTCCTCTCTCTCTCTTCCGGAGTGTTTGGTACGTCCTCTCTCTCCGGAATGTCGGTACGTCCTCTCTCTCTCCGTAGTGTCGGTACGTCCTCTCTCTCTCCGGAGTGTTGGTACATCCTCTCTCTCTCTCCGGAGTGTTGGTACGTCCTCTCTCTCTCTCCGGAGTGTTGCGTACGTTCCTCTCAGTCTCCTCTCTCTCTCAGAGTGTCGGTACATCCTGTCTCTCTCCGGAGTGTCGGTACGTCCTCTCTCTCTCTCTCCAGAGTGTCGGTACATCCTCTCTCTCTCCGGAGTGTCGGTACGTCCTCTCTTTCTCTCCGGAGTGTTGGTACATCCTCTCTCTCTCCTCCGGAGTGTCGGTATGTCCTCTCTCTCTCCGGAGTGTTGGTACGTCCTCTTTCTCTCCAGGAGTGTTGGTACGTCCTCTCTCTCTCTCCGGAGTGTCGGTACATCCTCTTTCTCTCCGGAGTGTTGGTACGTCCTCTCTCTCTCTCCGGAGTGTCGCTACGTTCTCTTTCTCTCCGAGTGTCGGTACGTCCTCTTTCTCTCCGGAGTGTCGGTACGTCCTCTCTCTCTCTCCGGAGTGTCGGTACGTCCTCTCTCTCTCTCCGGAGTGTTGGTACATCCTCTCTCTCTCCGGAGTGTTGGTACGTCCCTCTCTCTCTCCGGAGTGTTGGTACGTCCTCTCTCTCTCCGGAGTGTCGGTACGTCTCTCTCTCTCCGGAGTGTCGGTACATCCTCTCTCTCTCTCCGGAGTGTCGGTACGTCCTCTCTCTCTCTCCGGAGTGTCGGTACGTCCTCTCTCTCTCCGGAGTGTCGGTACGTCTCTTCTCTCTCTCCGGAGTGTCGGTACATCCTCTCTCTCTCTCCGGAGTGTCGGTACGTCCCTCTCTCTCTCCGGAGTGTCGGTACGTCCTCTCTCTCTCCGGAGTGTCGGTACGTCCTCTCTCTCCGGAGTGTCGGTACGTCCTCTCCCTCTCTCTCTCTCCGGAGTGTCGGTCCGTTCTCTTTCTCTCCCGGAGTGTCGGTTCGTTCTCTTCTTCTCTCCGAGTGTTGGTACATCCTCTCCTCTTCTTCTCCGGAGTGTTCGGTACGTCCTCTCTCTCCTCCGGAGTGTCGGTACGTCCTCTTCTCTCTCTCCGGAGTGTCGGTACGTTCTCTCTCTCTCCGGAGTGTCGGTACGTCCTCTCTCTCTCCGGAGTGTCGGTACGTCCTCCTCTCCTCTCTCTCCTGGAGTGTCGGTACGTCCTCAGTCTCTCTTCTCTCCGGAGTGTTGGTACATCCTCTCTCTCTCCGGAGTGTTGGTACGTCCTCTCTCTCTCCGGAGTGTCGTACGTCCTTCTCTCTCTCCGGAGTGTCGGTACATCCTCTCTCTCTCTCCGGAGTGTCGGTACGTCCTCTCATCTCTTCTCCCCTGAGTGTCGGTACGTCCTCTCTCTCTCCTCTCGATTTCGGTAGTGTGTGGTACATCCTCTCTCATTCTCTCTCCGGAGTGTCGGTACGTCCTCTCATCTCTCTCTCTCCGGAGTGTGGGACTCCTCTCTTCGAGTTCGGTACGTCCTCTCTCTCTCTCTCCGGAGTGTCGGTACGTCCTCTCTCTCTCTCCGGAGTGTCGGTACGTCCCTCTCCCCGATTCGTACCTCTCCTCCGGAGTGTCGGTACGTCTCCTCTCTCTCTCCGAGTCGGTAGTTCCTCTCTCTCTGAGTTCGGTACTCTCCTCCGGAGTGTCGTACCCTCTCTCTCTCTCCGGAGTGTCGGTACGTCCTCTCTCCTCATCTATCCGGAGTGTCGGTACATCCTCTCTCTCTCTCCGGAGTGTCGGTACGTTCCTCTCTCTCCAGGAGTGTCGGTATGTCCTCTCTCTCTCTCCGGTGTGTCGGTACGTTCTCTTTCTCTCCAGAGTGTCGGTACGTCCTCTCTCTCTCTCCTCTCTCCTCCGGAGTGTCGGTACGTCCTCTCTCTCTCTCCGGAGTGTCGGTACGTCCTCTCTCTCTCCGGAGTGTCGGTACGTTCTCTTTCTCTCCGGAGTGTCGGTACGTCCTCTCTCTCTCTCCTGGAGTGTCGGTACGTCCTCTCTCTCTCTGGAGTGTCGGTACGTTCTCTTTCTCTCCGGAGTGTTGGTACATCCTCTTCTCTCTCCGGAGTGTCGGTACGTCCTCTCTCTCTCCGGAGTGTCGGTACGTCCTCTCTTCTCTCTGGAGTGTCGGTACGTCCTCTCTCTCTCTCCGGAGTGTCGGTACGTCCTCTCTCTCTCTCTCTCGGAGTGTCGGTACGTCCTCTCTCTCCGGAGTGTCGGTACGTCCTCTCTCTCTCCGGAGTGTCGGTACGTCCTCTCTCTCCGGAGTGTCGGTACGTTCTCTCTCTCTCTCCCGGAGTGTCGGTACGTCCTCTTTCTCTCCGGAGTGTCGGTACGTCCTCCTCTCTCTCCCGGAGTGTCGGTACATCCTCTCTCTCTCCGGAGTGTCGGTACGTCCTCTCTCCCCGGAGTGTCGGTACGTCCTCTTTCTCTCCGGAGTGTCAGTACGTCCCTCTCTCTCTCCGGAGTGTTGGTACATCCTCTCTCTCTCTCCGGAGTGTCGGTACGTCCTCTCTCTCTCCGGAGTGTCGGTACGTCCTCTCTCTCTCCGGAGTGTCGGTACGTCCTCTCTCTCTCTCCGGAGTGTCGGTACGTCCTCTCTCTCTCTCTCCGAGTGTCGGTACGTCCTCTCTCTTCCGGAGTGTCGGTACGTCCTCTCTCTCTCCGGAGTGTCGGTACGTCCTCTCTCTCCGGAGTGTCGGTACGTTCTCTCTCTCTCTCTCCGGAGTGTCGGTACGTCCTCTTTCTCTCCGGAGTGTCGGTACGTCCTCTCTCTCTCCGGAGTGTCGGTACATCCTCTCTCTCTCCGGAGTGTCGGTACGTCCTCTCTCCCCGGAGTGTCGGTACGTCCTCTTTCTCTCCGGAGTGTCGGTACGTCCTCTCTCTCTCTCCGGAGTGTCGGTACGTCCTCTCTCCTCTCTCTATGTCTCTCTGTCTGCCTTTCTGTCTACCTATTTATATCTATCTACCTTTCATCAATGTATCTATAGTTATCTATCTATGATCTATCTATTGTGACGTAGCTGGGGAATCCGCTTGGCAATGGTAAACTGACACAATCAGGATTGAACGTGTAACCACACGGCTGCAGTTATTGAGGTGTTATAAACTGCAGGTAACACCTTGACATTTTACATATATGACTGACATCACATTACATCATAATATTTACACTATATTTACAATCACATTACACATTATACACTGTACCATCAACACTTATAAACAGGACCCTGCTCCAGCTAACATCCAGTCCCACGTTACATCACACATTAGAGAGTCTCCACCTTCATTGCTCCATCACCCAGGATACTTTTGCATACGCCCTGGTGATCCACTCATACTTCAACGGGTCCTTCATACGGACTCAATGTCTGCTATGCTATGCCCGCCTAGCACTCTTCTCATATACGCCTCCCGTAGGGCTATACACACAAACACATCATGGCGGCTATGCCCGCCTGGCACACGTAGATGTAGCACATTTAGTCCAGATAACATCCATGGACCGCTGCCTTACCGGGCACCGAACTGGGTTTAGCAACCTGAGTCCACCGGATACACCAGGCGACCCCTCAAGGTCTCCTCCAGCACGTGTTTTGCCCCACGCCTGGACAAGCGCCCTCCAGGATCAGCCATGGTTCCCCTACTCCAGGAGCATCACAACTTTTCCTGGCCACTAGCTGGCATACAAGCATCAGAGGGTCAGGAGCCTCCCGCATGGGATGGGCCGGCTCCCCTCATGTCCCAAAGGGATGGATCACCTCCAACACATCCTCACATCTCAGTGGTCTGGGCTGCTCTGCATCTTCCTCCCACACAGACACCTGGCAGGTTAAGTCCTGTTCGCTATCTATCATCTATCTATTATATATATCTATCTCTCATTATCTATTATCTATCTATCTTTATCTATCTTTTCTCTATCCGTCCATCTTGGTACTTTGTTGCTTTTCTTGTGCTGTCACTTTCTTCCTTTGTTTTTGCTCCTCTTCCTCCTCTTCCTCCTCTTCTTCTTCCCTCTTCTCCTCTTCCTCCTCTCTTCCTCCTCTTCCTCTCCTCTTCCTCCTCTCTTCTTCCTCTTCTTCCTCTCTTCCTTCCTCTCCTCCTCTTCCTCCTCTCTTCTCCTCCTCTTCCTCCTTCTCTCCTCTTCCTCCTCTTCCTCCTCTTCCTCCTCCTCTTCCTCCTCCTCTCCTCCTCCTCTTCTCTCTTCCTCCTCTTCCTCCTCCTCTCCTCCTCCTCTCTTCCTCTCTCTCTCCTTCCTCTCTTCCTCCTCTTCCTCCTCTCTCTCCTCTTCCTCCTCTTCCTCCTCTTCCTCCTCCTCTTCCCTCTCTCTCCTCCTCTTCCTCTCTTCCTCCTCTCCTCCTCTTCCTCCTCTTCCTCCTCCTTTCCTCTCCTCCTCTTCCTCCTCTCTCCTCTTCTCTCCTCTTCTCCTCCTCTTCCTCCTCTTCTCCCTCTTCCTCCTCTTCCTCCTCTCTTCCTCCTCCTCTTCCTCCTCTTCTCCTCTTCCTCCTTTCCTCCTCTCTTCCTCCTTCCTCTTCCTCCTCCTCCTCCTCCTTCTCCTCCTCTTCCTCCTCTCTCCTCCTCTTCCTCCTCCTCTTCCTCCTCCTCTTCCTCCTCTTCCTCCTCCTCTTCCTCCTCCTCTTCCTCCTCTTCCTCCTCTCTCCTCCTCTTCCTCCTCTTCCTCCTCCTCTTCCTCCTCTTCCTCCTCTTCCTCCTCTTTCCTCCTCTTCCTCCTCCTCTCCTCCTCCTCTTCCTCCTCTTCCTCCTCTTCCTCCTCCTCTTCCTCCTCTTCCTCCTCTCTCCTCCTCTTCCTCTCTTCCTCCTCCTCTTCCTCCTCTTCCTCCTCTTCCTCCTCTCCTCTCCTCTTCCTCCTCTTCCTCCTCTCTTCCTCTCCTCTTCTCCTCTTCCTCCTCTTCCTCCTCTTCCTCTTCCTCCTCTTCCTCCTCTTCCTCCTCCTCTTCCTCCTCTTCCTCCTCTTCCTCCTCTTCCTCCTTTCTCTTCTCTTCCTCTTCTTCCTTCTTTCCTCACTTTTCCTCTTCTTCTCTTCTCTTCCTCCTCTTTTCCTCCTCTTCCTCCTCTTCCTCCTCTTCCTCCTCTTCTTCCTCTTCCTCCTCTTCCTCTTCTTCCTCTTCTTCCTCTTCTTCCTCTTCTTCCTCTTCTTCCTCCTCTTCCTCCTCTTCCCTCCTCTTCTTCTCTTCTCCTCTCCTCTTCTTCCTCTTCTTCCTCTTCCTCCTCTTCCTCTCCTCTTCCTCCTCTTCCTCCTCTTCTTCCTCTTCCTCCTCTTCCTCTTCTTCCTCTTCCTCCTCTTCCTCCTCTTCCTCCTCTTCCTCCTCTTCCTCCTCCTCTTCTTCCTCCTCTTCCTCCTCCTCTTCCTCCTCTTCCTCCTCTTCTTCCTCCTCTTCCTCCTCTTCCTCCTCTTCCTCCTCTTCCTCCTCATCTTCCTCTTCTTCCTCCTCTTCCTCCTCTTCCTCCTCCTCTTCCTCTCTCTTCTTCCTCCTCTTCTTCCTCCTCTTCCTCCTCTTCCTCCTCTTCTTCCTCTTCTTCCTCCTCTTCTTCCTCCTCTTCCTCCTCTTCCTCCTCTTCCTCCTCTTCCTCTCTTTCTGTCTCCGCTTTGCGGCTCCTTGTGAGGTTTTTTCTGGCGTGTGAAGGTTTTATTATCCATTAAATCCACCTTAAATCTTGTGTGAGATCCTCCGGCGGCCGCCCCATAATAATGAATCTTGTGATTCGGGTCCTGTGTGACTGGAATAGAAAGCGAGAGTCAGGCGTCTGGTGAGGAAGATGATGGGGACAATAGTGTGGGTGTATGATGATGCTGTATACTGTGTGTCCCCTGGAGCTTGCACTCTACAGTATATGTCGCTGATATCACGATGGTCCTGTACACGGCTCTCAATTATGGCGCTGCGCTGCTGCTATGACAACTGTGATTTCGCCTTATCAAGTCACGCACTTGTGTTATCATTGGTGAGGAGCCATAGAGTTATCACAGGGACGTCCATCCAAGGTGCATGGGGCCCGCGGGGCCCCCAAGCTCAGACTTCTTATACAGCCCTAGACAGGGGCGTAACTTGAAGCTCAGGGGCCTTGAAGCAACATCTCCAACGGGGCCCCAAATTATTGCAGATCTTTAATAGCAGTAGTCATTTTCTCTAGGCCTAAGAGACTTTTGGGGCCCCTTAGACTCCAGGGCCCGGGTGCAATTGTAGTTACGCCCCAGGCCCCATGAATGTTCCCATCACAAACCACCGTCACACAATGAGCTCTGCTGCATCTACAGGTATGAAGTCACATTACAGACGGGGGATAGATTGGCCCCAGGACTGCAGTGCGCTCTAGATTGGGGGCCACATGATAGGGGAATGCAATGTTTTGCTCTCCAACAGGCGACAATCACAAACTGCGGCTTATAGAGGTTCTTGATTGGAAACAAATGACGTGAATCCCCCAAGTGATAGCTACAAGGAGGGACGGAGACAGGACGGGGGCTCATCCAAGACACAGTTATGGATGGAGACTTAGACCTACCCTCCACAGAGCAAAAAAAAGATACAAAGTAACTGAAACCGACCAATCAGGGCTCAGAGGAGTAGAAATTACTTTCCAGTGCTAACAATAGCATGAGGCTGAATTTCTCTGTCCCCTGAGTGAGGGGTGAGAGCTGAGGAGCAGATATGATTTTATTGATTTATAAGTGATCTATAGATCCTAGAACTGCAGTGTCCAGCTCTGCTTCATCATGGAGGAGGGCAGGACAAAAAAAGCGTTATCTCCCCAGAGATCCCTTTAAGAAGTGATCAGGAAACTCGTTCCAATGAAGAGTAGTGTTTGTTTCTCTTAGGCTAAATATCCTTCAAGGCTCGATTTGACAATGCTGAGCCACCGTATACAGCGCTAACCACTGAGCCACCGTATACAGTGCTAACCCCTGAGCCACCATATACAGCGCTAACCACTGAGCCACCGTATACAGTGCTAACCACTGAGCCACCGTATACAGTGCTAACCACTGAGCCACCGTATACAGTGCTAACCCCTGAGCCACCATATACAGCGCTAACCACTGAGCCACCGTATACAGTGCTAACCACTGAGCCACCGTATACAGTGCTAACCACTGAGCCACCATATACAGTGCTAACCACTGAGACACCATATACAGTGCTAACCACTGAGTCACCATATACAGTGCTAACCACTGAGCCACCATATGCAGTGCTAACCACTGAGCCACAGTATACAGTGCTAACCACTGAGCCACCGTATACAGTACTAACCACTGAGCCACCATATACAGTGCTAACCACTGAGCCACCATATACAGTGCTAACCACTGAGCCACCGTATACAGGGCTAACCACTGAGCCACCGTATACAGCGCTAACCACTGAGCCACCATATACAGTGCTAACCACTGAGCCACCATATACAGTGCTAACCACTGAGCCACCGTATACAGTGCTAACCACTGAGCCACCATATACAGTGCTAACCACTGAGCCACCATATACAGTGCTAACCACTGAGCCACCATATACAGTGCTAACCACTGAGCCATCATATACAGTGCTAACCACTGAGCCACCGTATACAGCGCTAACCACTAAGCCACCGTATACAGTGCTAACCACTGAGTCACCGTATACAGTGCTAACCACTGAGCCACCATATACAGTGCTAACCACTGAGCCACCATATACAGTGCTAACCACTGACCCACCATATACAGTGCTAACCACTGAGCCACCATATACAGCGCTAACCACTGAGCCACCATATACAGTGCTAACCACTGAGCCACCATATACAGTGCTAACCACTGAGCCACCATATACAGTGCTAACCACTGAGCCACCATATACAGTGCTAACCACTGAGCCACCGTATACAGTGCTAACCACTGAGCCACCGTATACAGTGCTAACCACTGAGCCACCATATACAGTGCTAACCACTGAGCCACCATATACAGTGCTAACCACTGAGCCACCATACAGTGCTAACCACTGAGCCACCATATACAGTGCTAACCACTGAGCCAACCGTATACAGTGCTAACCACTGAGCCACCATATACAGTGCTAACCACTGAGCCACCGTATAAAGTGCTAACCACTGAGCCACCGTACACTGCTAACCACTGAGCCACCGTATACAGTGCTAACCACTGAGCCACCGTATACAGTGCTAACCACTGAGCCACCATATACAGTGCTAACCACTGAGCCACCTATACAGTGGTAACCACTGAGCCACCGTATACAGTGCTAACCACTGAGCCACCGTATACAATGCTAACCACTGAGCCACCATATACAGTGCTAACCACTGAGCCACCATATACAGTGCTAACCACTGAGCCACCATATACAGTGCTAACCACTGAGCCACCGTATACAGTGCTAACCACTGAGCCACCGTATACAGTGCTAACCACTGAGCCACCATATACAGTGCTAACCACTGACCACCATATACAGTGCTAACCACTGAGCCACCGTATACAGTGCTAACCCCTGAGCCACCGTATACAGTGCTAACCCCTGAGCCACCATATACAGTGCTAACCACTGAGCCACCATATACAGTGCTAACCCCTGAGCCACCATATACACTGCTAACCACTGAGCCACCATATACAGTGCTAACCACTGAGCCACCGTATACAGTGCTAACCACTGAGCCATCATACAGTGCTAACCACTGAGCCACCATATACAGTGCTAACCACTGAGCCATCATCACTGAGCCACCTATACACGGCTAACCAATGACCACCATATACAGTGCTAACCACTGAGCCACTACAGTGCTAACCACTGAGCCACCATATACATGCTAACCACTGAGCCACCATATACAGTGCTAACCACTGAGCCACATATACAGTGCTAACCACTGAGCCACATATACAGTGCAACCACTGAGCCACCTATACAGTGCTAACCACTGAGCCACCATATACAGGCTAACCACTGACCACCTTACAGTGCTAACCACTGAGCCACCTATACAGTGCTAACCACTGAGCCACCATTACGTGCTAACCACGAGCACCATTACATGCTACCACTGACCACCTATACAGTGCTAACCACTGAGCCCCATACAGTGCTAACCACTGAGCCACCTATACAGTGCAACCACTGAGCCACCAATACAGTGCTAACCACTGAGCACCATATACAGTGCTAACCACTGACCACATATACAGTGCTAACCACTGACCACCATATACAGTGCTAACCACTGAGCCACCATATACAGTGCTAACCACTGAGCCACCATATACAGTGTAACATGAGCACCATATCAGGTAACCTGAGCCACATATACAGTGCTAACCCTGCCACTTACGTGCTAACCATGAGCCACATACAGTGCTAACACTGAGCCACGTATACAGTGCTAACCACTGAGCCACCTATACAGTGCTAACCACTGAGCCACCATACATGCTAACCACTGAGCCACCATATCAGGCTAACCACTGACCACCATAACATGCTAACACTGAGCCACCATACACCAGTCTACACCATGCACCATATAACAGCTAACCACTGAGCCACCGTTACAGTGCTAACCACTGAGCCACACATTACAGTGCTAACCACTGAGCCACCATATAGTGCTAACCACTGAGCCACCTATATACAGTGCTAACCACTGAGCCACCATTACAGTGCTAACCAACTGAGCCACCTATACAGTGCTAACCACTGAGCCACATATACAGTGCAACCACTGAGCACCTATACAGTGCTAACCACAGCCACCTATATCAGTGCTAACACTGACCACGTACAGTGCTAACATGAGCCACCATATACAGTGCTAACCACTGACCACCATTACAGTGCTAACCACTGAGCCACCATATACAGTGCTAACCTGAGCCACCTTATACAGTGCTAACCATGAGCCACCATATACAGTGCTAACCACTGAGCCACCTATAATAACAGTACACTAACCTACATGGCCACCTATACAGTGCTAACCACTGAGCCACCATTACTCTAACCACTGACCAAACATGACCCAAACAGCTAACAGGCTACCATATACATCTATACATGCTAACCACTAGTCCCATACAGGCCTAACACTAACACACCATATACAGTGCTAACCACTGAGCCACCATACAGTGCTAACCACTGAGCCACTATACATGCTAACCACTGAGCACCTATACAGTGTAACCCCTGAGCCACCATACAGTGCTAACCACTAGCACCCATATACAGTGCAACCACTAGCCACCATATACGTGTAACCACTGAGCCACATACAGTCTAACCACTAGCCACCTATACATGCTAACCACAGCCACCATATCAGTGCTAACCACTGAGCCACCTATACAGTCTAACCACTGAGCCACCTATACAGTGTACATGACCACATAGCACACTAGCCATAAGTCTAACCACTGAGCCACCTATACAGTGCTAACCATGAGCCACCTATACGTGCTAACCACTGAGCACCATACAGTGTAACCACTGAGCCACCATATACAGTGCTAACCACTGAGCCACCTATACAGTGCTAACCATGAGCCCATATACAGTGCTAACCACTGAGCCACCTATACAGTGCTAACCACTGACACCATATACAGTGCTAACCACTGACCACTATACATGCTAACACTGAGCCAATAAGGCCACCTGAGCCACGTTACAGTGCTAACCACTGAGCCACCGTATACAGTGCTAACCACTAGCCACCTATACAGTGCTAACCATGAGCCACCATATACAGTGCTAACCACTGAGCCACCTATACAGTGCTAACCACTGAGCCACCTATTACAGTGCTACCACTGAGCCACCGTATACAGTGCTAACACTGAGCCACCATAACAGTGCTAACCACTGAGCCACCGTATACATAACACAGGCCACCATATACAGTGCTAACCCTGGCCACCATATAAGTGCTAACCACTGAGCCACCTATACGTGCTAACCACTGAGCCACCATATACAGTGCTAACCACTGACACCTATACAGGCTAACCACTGAGCCACCTAAAGTGCTAACCACTGAGCCACCGTATACAGTGCTAACCACTGAGCCACCATTACAGTGCTAACCACTGACCACTATACAGTGCTAACCACTGAGCCACCATATACAGTGTCTAACCACTGAGCCACCTTATACAGTGCTAACCACTGAGCCACCATATACAGTGCTAACCACTGAGCCACCATATACAGTGCTAACCACTGAGCCACCATATTAACAGTGCTAACCACTGAGCCACAGTATACAGTGCTAACCACTGAGCCACCGTATACAGTGCTAACCACTGAGCCACCATATACAGTGCTAACCACTGAGCCACCTATACAGTGCTAACCACTGAGCCACCATATACAGTGCTAACCACTGAGCCACCATATACAGTGCTAACCACTGAGCAAACTCAACCATAACTACAGTGCTAACCACTGAGCCACCGATATACAGTGCTAACCACTGAGCCACCATATACAGTGCTAACCACTGAGCCACCATATACAGTGCTAACCACTGAGCCACCGTATACAGTGCTAACCACTGAGCCACCGTATACAGTGCTAACCACTGAGCCACCATATACAGTGCTAACCACTGAGCCACCATATACAGTGCTAACCACTGAGCCACTTTGCTCAATTGTCATTTTGGGGCAATGCCTTTTTTAAAAGTCTAATGCATTTCAATGGAGGAATCAGTGATCATAAACTATGGACGTAAAGAAGCGACAGGTGGAGATTGATGCGATGCTCGAGGTTATTAGATATCTCTTTATTTCTATGGTTTTATTTGGGAATTAATAATTGATATTTACAGATTGTAGAATCGATTTTCAGCTTTAGATTTACAATTAATCTGGACGGAGAATCAATGGAGAGAAATGAATAAAAGTAACGACAGATAAAACCAAAGAAATCACCGCACCCCTCACACTGTATATATATATACTGTAGCTGTAGCTGTGGTACTCGGTTTCCCCCTCATTATAAAGCCCTGCATGATCCGCTGCCATAGAAACTGCCGATACAACATCAAAGGAGGACGAGGAGGAGGATTCTCTTCAGTTCTAGAATTCAGGAGAATCACAAATATCAGTGATACATTGTATTTTCATTCTCTATAATTTATCTTACATAGCAGAGGGGAGTGGGCAGCAAACTCAGGCTACACCCGGCTTTACTGCCTGTGACAGGTTATTTTGCCCCTTTAGCCCCTTTATCTCAGTAACGCTACAATTCCTCCAAAGCAGGTTGTTGCTGTGTAATCTGAGATCAAATTGATGAAGAGGGCTGAGACCCTGCGGTAATGGTCAGTTTGATACAATTACAGTTTTTTCTGCTATAGATTTATCAGTTCTCTGAATACTGAGATGTGTATAACCCCGCCCACACCACTGATTGGCTGCTTTCTGATTAACTCCACCCACACCACTGATTGGCAGCTTTCTGTGTATACCCCACCCACTCCACTGATTGGCAGCTTTCTGTGCATAACCCCACCCACTCCACTGATTGGCTGTACTGTGTACACTCTACATTGACAGGAAGCTGCCAATCAGTGTTAGGGGCAGGGTTGGACCAGGAGGAACCAAACACTCTCCTATAGTCAGTGGTGTAACTTGAAGCTGATGGGCCCCAATGCAAAATCTCCATCAGGGCCCCCAATTATTACAAATCATTAATAGCATTAGTTTTTTCTATAGACCAAAGGGACTTTTGGGGCCCCCAGGCTCCGGGGCCCGGGTGTGATTGCTGCCCCTGGAGAGAGGTTATCATGCAGAATTTGGTGTAGTCATAAAAACAAACCTGAACATGGCGCAGAGTCAGACTGGTGTGGTCTTGGCCTGACGTGCCCACCATTATCTGTGATTTGGCTGGTAAGCTGGCAGCTTGTTCTCCCGCTTTAGAGGAAATCCCGCTGAGCTGTCCGCAGTGCTGAAACGCTCTAACAATAGGCCACAAACTCTCCGCTCAGCACAGCTTCTGCTTAGCAACAACTGGAAATCCTAAGGGAAAGAAGGAGTTAACTCGCCATCACCCGGCCGAGGACTCGCCGCCAAGTGTAGAACAATAACTCAATTCTGTAATTAAGAGGTGGGATCATTTTATTAGAGCGGATCCCTGCAGGCCGATCACCTCCGCTACATTTAAGGTGGTTTATGGAGATGATACAATTGTGATTGCGATACGGGGCCTTGCAGGGGGGTCTTACAGTGAGTCTATGGAGCGCGGTGTTGTGACAGTCAGGGTTAAATAGACCATTATACATAAGCGGCTGTCACCGGTGGCGGCTGAGTGACTGAGTGACAGGAGGAGAGGAGGCGCCGATACAAATCACAAGTGGAGAGGACTCCGGCACAGGAACGTCAGACCACCGACAATCCAGGACAACCGAGATACTGTAAAATGATATATAATGTTACTTTGTGTCACATCTCAGGAAGCAGCACAGTAACGTCAGACCAATGACAATCCAGCACAACTGAGATACTGTAATAGTTACTTTGTGTCACATTTCAGGAAGTGACACAGTAACGTCAGCCGGAGACCACCGACAATCCAGGACAATTGAGATACTGTAATATTGTAGAATGTTACTTTGTGTCACATCTCAGGAAGCGGCACAGACATGAAGTATTTTTCTGCATTATGTTTGGGGTCAAAGATTTGCAAAAAAAAAAAGAAAAGATGACGTCCAGCTCATCTGAGGATTAATATTTATCTATATCGCAGCTTCATGGTCTGTACATGAGAAGGGGCCACATACAAAATCACAGATATGGTTTACAGTGAACAATATAACAGAGACAGACTGGTACAGAGGGGAGAGGACCCTGCCCTGGGGGCTTACATTCTACAGGATAATGGGGAGGAGACAGCTCCAGTGTGGTGACGTGACGTGTGGCAGCTCTGGTGGTGGTGAGGTGGCAGCTCTGGTGGTGGTGAGGTGGCAGCTCTGGTGGTGGTGAGGTGGCAGCTCGGTGGTGGTGGTGATGGTGGCAGCTCTGGTGGTGGTGAGGTGGCAGCTCTGGTGGTGGTGAGGTGCGTAGCTCTGTGGTGGTGAGGTGGCAGCCGGTCGTGGTGAGGTGGCAGTAGCTCTGGTGGTGGTGAGGTGGCAGTAGCTCTCAGTGGAGTGGCGAGTGGGTGGGTGGCAGCGCATTCATTGCAGGCTGTAGCTTTCTTGAAGAGATAGGTGTTCAAGTTTCTGCCTGAAGGATCCAAACATGACGGATAATCAGACGTGTTGGGGTGCAGAATTCCAGAGGACGGGGGATATTCAGGAGAAATCTTGGAGGTGATTGTATGAGGACTGAATAAGTGTGGAGGAGAGGAGGAGAGGAGGAGGAGGAGAGGAGGAGGAGGAGAGGAGGACCAGAGATTATGTGTTTGAGGATATCGGGAGATTAGTGATGAGATATTTGGAGGGACAGATTGTGGACGGCTTTGTAGTGTTAGTAGTTTGTATTGGATTCATTGGGGATTTGGAGCCAGTGGAGGAATAGTGAGGAGAGTGGTGGATTAGTGTTAGTGAGAGTGTTAGCAGGGAGGCCGCAGACGAGGAGGTTGCAGTAGACAAAGCGGGAGATGATGAGGGCATGCACTAGTATGTTATTAGACTGGGAGTTGAGGAAAGGACGGATTGTGGAAATGTCTATGAGCTGTAGGAGGAGGCGAGAGCTGGGATGTGCATTCATTGTGAAGCACAGGGCAGAGTCCAGGGTTACTGATGTGGATCAACTAATGTGAAGCCGTTCTGACAAACGTAGATAAAAAAGTGGGATGAATTAAAATCCGAAATTCTTGATTCCAACATGGTTAAAATAGTGACAAATATCCCATAAAGCGCATGGCACCTGACGCGTTTCTGATGCGTCTCACACCCTATTGCCTTAATATAAACCGACTTATACAAATGAATTGAACTGGAATGATGCGAATACACAAGAGTGGGCATTAAGGGGTTAATGACCTTTGATTAAGAGCCCAAGATGCACCAGAAACGCGTCAGTTCCTGTGATATTGTCATAATTGTATCAGATTTGACTTTCCTCTGATTCAATGTGTCGCCTTTGTCCATCATCTTATTTTTGGTCTTTTGGGTTATTTCCGTCTTCCCTGTAGACGTTCCTCGTGTCTCCTCTTCTTATCCGCCCTTCATTTATGGTTATTGGTGTTTTATGTTACACTTATGTCATAGTTGAGGGTACAGATAGGGGTCAGCTGATGTTCAGCGCAGGCGCCATCGCATAATCTTAGGTAGCGACGCTCCGCGGTCAGGAAGGGACACGCCGGGGTCAGGTTTATGTATTAAAACAAATCATCGTTCTCCGTTCACATCGACTGAGCTGATGTCACATTACACAGTGACGTTTGGTTTTATACCTTGAGAAAGGCAAAGGCCCAGCACCGAAACGCGTTGGGTTAATACTAAACTCTACTTTGACTCTCTGCATTTCCTACTATCTGTGATCTAGCTGATACTCTCCTCCAGTCACAGGGCTGTCCCTATGGATAAGGTGTTGTGTCCTTATATAACCCCTACTGTTGAGCACCGCCATCACCCTCACCCTCATTTTGTTCCTTTCGGTTCTGCCTTATCTGTGCACCTGTACCAGAGGTGGCAATGAATGAGGGAATGAGCAGGAAGATAATGGTTAAAAGGGCAAGGGCACCTGAGAAACTTAACTAGTCTGGCACCGGACCTGGGGTCCCAGACTAGCCCTGCGCCCAAAAGTACCTCTGATGGTGAGGAGGTCTGAGTCACCACCCTTGTCCTCAACTCCTCAACCAGCCCTAAAACTCTAACAGTGACACCTGGTGGAGGGAGGAGATTTCCGATGACTCACACTCAGGCCTGAGCACAGCACACAGCAGAACTGACAGTAACTCCTGCAGATACAGTGGAAATTCACATACATTTAATCACAGTAGCATCCGCCATAGACGGCAGATAGTCAGCGCAGATCAGCGCATGACAGCACCTTTGTCCCATTCAGATCTTATGAATGTCAAGTTACCGCCTCAGCTACAGTATCAGACCGCTGTGCTCCGTATATTGCCAATGCTTAGATATTAAATCCCAATGATGAGTGGATTATGGAATGAGAGGACGCTTTACACCGCCCTGAGGGGTGAACGGTTATTGATGTGAAGCCTGAATCAGCCGAGTCCTTCAGATACCGTCCCCTTAGGCCGTAAGCGATATTGAGGCTCAGGTGACCGGTGTCCGCTCGATAGCGCTATATACAAGGGCTGGGATAGGGCTCAGAAATAATTAATTAAATTGGACACCGCGTATCATCATCCAGCCTCCATCAATATGAGCAGATGTTACATTACTAGAGAAATAACAGAATTACTTAGAATAATCAACCATTACTAGACTAAACTATAGTAATAAATAATAATAACTATTAGATGAGTCCTGGAGACACCAACATTCACTCATCTGAGCTCAGACTTGGATGGTCTTAGACATCTTTTCATGCCGGATGGATAGATAGATACAGTAGATAGATAGATAGATAGATAGATAGATAGATAGATAGATAGATAGATAGATAATGGATAGATAGATATAGATAGATAGATAGATAGATAGATAGATAGATAGATAGATAGATAGATATAGAGAGATAGATAGATAGATAGATAGATAGATAGATAGATAGATAGATAGATAGATAGATAGAATAAGATAGATAGATGATAGTGATAGATAATAGATTGTGTGAGGTATTGCATGCAACATTGTAAATGGTTGGCATGTTCACACAGATGGAGATCTGCTGTGATATAAAACCAAATGGTTTAGGTGGGACTTGTAGTACCAGGATTCTTATTTAATGTTAAGGGTTGGTTTTACAGGTTACTCAGAGAGCTGGGCGGATCTAACTAACCAATACCTCTCATGGGTGTGTCTCATCTGTTACAATGTAAGTCCTTCCTGGTCATGTGACTGTGATGTAAGCAAGATCCTGCAAGTCAGCAGCACATGCTGTAAGCACAAGGTAGAGACCATGTGGGCTGTGAGCAGACGCCAGGCAGCCATGCTGTATGCAGCGGTCTCTCAGAGGCCTTGTGTGGACTAACAGCAGTCCCAGAGTGAGTGGAGGCTGAGATACTCCGGGAGAAGTGTATCCAAACCTTTGAGTTAGGCTGGTTTCACACTACGATTTTGTTAAATCCAATGCTTTCCAATAAAAATCGGACAGCATCGGATCCGATTTAGCTCCCATGTTCTCCAATGGGAATCGGATGTGCACTTAATGGCATTTGATTTGCATCCGATCCGATTCGGTCTGATTTTTTTACAGGAGCCAAAATCGGAGACTGCTCTGATTTTGGTATCCGATTCAAAAATCGGACAGAATTGGATCCAATGTGATCCGATTAAAATAATATGGGAGTCTATGGGGGATCGGATGGGATGGAAAATCGGATCCGATATCGGACCTGATTTTCTGTATTGAGCAGCTCAATCCCCTAGACCACTCCCAAAACCTCCCACAGCCCTCCCCCAGCCATTTAAATCGGATCCGATAAAAAATCGGATCGGATGGCATCTGATTTTGAGCATCCAATGCTGTCCGATTTTATGTTTGGAGTACGGTTTATACGTGGCAATAAACTGAATGGACTTAGTTTAAAATAGAAACCATTGCTCTGTGCATGCATTCTGCTCTTCTTCTTGCTCTTCTTCTTCCTCTTCTTTTTGCTCTTCTTATTCTTTCTCTTCTTCCTGCTCTTCTTCTGCTCCTTGCTCTTCTTTCTCTTCTTCTTCTTGCTCTCCTTTGTTCTCTTCTTTTTCTTTCTCTTCTCCTTCTCCTTGCTGTTCTTTCTCTTCTCCTTGCTCTTCTTATTCTTCTTCTTTCTCTTCTCCTTGCTGTTCTTGCTCTTCTTCTTCTTTCTCTTCTTTCTCTTCTTCCTCTTCTCCTTGCTCTTCTTCTTTCTCTTCTTTCTCTTCTCCTTCTCCTTGCTGTTCTTTCTCTTCTCCTTGCTCTTCTTATTCTTCTTCTTTCTCTTCTCCTTGCTGTTCTTGCTCTTCTTCTTCTTTCTCTTCTTTCTCTTCTTCCTCTTCTCCTTGCTCTTCTTCTTTCTCTTCTCCTTGCTGTTCCTTCTCTTCTTCTTTTTTCTCTTCTTCTTGCGCTTCTTCTGCTCCTTGCTCTTCTTTCTCTTCTTCTTTGTCATGCTCTTCTCTTCTTGCTCTTCTTTGTCTTCTTCTCCTTGCTCTCCTTCTTTCTCTTCTTCTTTCTCTTCTCTTCTTGCTCTTCTCCTTGCTGTTCTTTCTCTTCTTCTTGTCTCTTCTTCTTCTTCTTCTTCTTGCTCTTCTTCTTCTTCTTCTTCTTGCTCTTCTTCTTCTTCTTCTTCTTGCTCTTCTTCTTCTTCTTCTTCTTCCTCTTCTTCTTCTTCTTCTTCTTCCTCTTCTTCTTCTTCTTCTTCTTCCTCTTCTTCTTCTTCTTCTTCTTCCTCTTCTTCTTCTTCTTCTTCTTCCTCTTCTTCTTCTTCTTCTTCTTCTTCTTCTTGCTTTTCTTCTTCTTGCTCTTGTTTTTCTTCTTCTTGCTCTTCTTATTCTCTCTCTTCTTCTTTCTCTTCTCCTTGCTGTTACTTCTCTTCTTCTTTTTTCTCTTCTTCTTGCGCTTCTTCTGCTCCTTGCTCTTCTTTCTCTTCTTCTTTGTCATGCTCTTCTCTTCTTGCTCTTCTTTGTCTTCTTCTCCTTGCTCTCCTTCTTTCTCTTCTTCTTTCTCTTCTCTTCTTGCTCTTCTCCTTGCTGTTCTTTCTCTTCTTCTTGCTCTTCTTCTTCTTCTTCTTCTTCTTGCTCTTCTTCTTCTTCTTCTTCTTCTTCTTGCTCTTCTTCTTCTTCTTCTTCTTCTTCTTGCTCTTCTTCTTCTTCTTCTTGCTCTTCTTCTTCTTCTTCTTGCTCTTCTTCTTCTTGCTCTTCTTCTTACTGTTTTCTCTTCTTTCTCTTCTTCTTCTTGCTCTTGTTTTTCTTCTTCTTGCTCTTCTTATTCTCTCTCTTCTTCTTTCTCTTCTCCTTGCTGTTACTTCTCTTCTTCTTTTTTCTCTTCTTCTTGCGCTTCTTCTGCTCCTTGCTCTTCTTTCTCTTCTTCTTTGTCATGCTCTTCTCTTCTTGCTCTTCTTTGTCTTCTTCTCCTTGCTCTCCTTCTTTCTCTTCTTCTTTCTCTTCTCTTCTTGCTCTTCTCCTTGCTGTTCTTTCTCTTCTTCTTGCTCTTCTTCTTCTTCTTCTTGCTCTTCTTCTTCTTCTTCTTGCTCTTCTTCTTCTTGCTCTTCTTCTTCTTGCTCTTCTTCTTGCTCTTCTTCTTACTGTTTTCTCTTCTTTCTCTTCTTCTTCTTGCTCTTGTTTTTCTTCTTCTTGCTCTTCTTATTCTCTCTCTTCTTCTTTCTCTTCTTCTTCTTTGTCTTGCTCTTCTCTTCTTGCTCTTCTTTCTCTTCTTCTTTCTCTTCTCCTTGCTGTTCTTTCTCTTCTCCTTGCTGTTCTTTCTCTTCTTCTTCTTGCTCTTCTTCTTCTTGCTCTTCTTCTTACTGTTTTCTCTTCTTTCTCTTCTTCTTCTTGCTCTTGTTTTTCTTCTTCTTGCTCTTCTTATTCTCTCTCTTCTTCTTTCTCTTCTCCTTGCTGTTACTTCTCTTCTTCTTTTTTCTCTTCTTCTTGCGCTTCTTCTGCTCCTTGCTCTTCTTTCTCTTCTTCTTTGTCATGCTCTTCTCTTCTTGCTCTTCTTTGTCTTCTTCTCCTTGCTCTCCTTCTTTCTCTTCTTCTTTCTCTTCTCTTCTTGCTCTTCTCCTTGCTGTTCTTTCTCTTCTTCTTGCTCTTCTTCTTCTTCTTCTTGCTCTTCTTCTTCTTCTTCTTGCTCTTCTTCTTCTTGCTCTTCTTCTTCTTGCTCTTCTTCTTGCTCTTCTTCTTACTGTTTTCTCTTCTTTCTCTTCTTCTTCTTGCTCTTGTTTTTCTTCTTCTTGCTCTTCTTATTCTCTCTCTTCTTCTTTCTCTTCTTCTTCTTTGTCTTGCTCTTCTCTTCTTGCTCTTCTTTCTCTTCTTCTTTCTCTTCTCCTTGCTGTTCTTTCTCTTCTCCTTGCTGTTCTTTCTCTTCTTCTTCTTGCTCTTTGTGTTGCAGTCTGATAGATAGTCCTGCTTTCATTATTCTTGTCCTTATAGCTTGTCTATGTCGTGTACACAGAACACATCATCATTTTTCCCTGGAGGCGGCCCCCCCAGCCGATCTTCCATCATCCCTCAGGCTTAACACCATATTTTACTTACTCTACAAGTCTAAAGTTCATTATAAATAAACGAGATCGTTAAATCATCTTTACCTGTAGTAAACTATGGCTTTCTATTGTCTTCTTAATGCCTGGTTTACCATCCTGAGTGACCTTGATAAAGTAAGAAGTCTTGGTCCTCGATAGAGCGGCTGAGTGCGGGCTCTTACCGGCCATAGTATGTAACATATATTATTGTGTAAGTCCCCCCAGTAGAGGTATCTACCTACCATGTCCGAACCATAATGACCCATGAAACATGACGGGGTTAATACCGGGAGGTCATCAATAAGATGGTTCCAGGAGTTTTGCCCCTCATCGGTGCAGAGTTCACCAGTCAGATGATGAGGGGCAAAACCCTGAAACCGGCTCAGGTGTTGACCTTCCCACCTGGCATTTACCATGGTTCATGGCTCATTAATGGGTCGGACATTGACTTATTGGCCTCGGACCATTTCCTACCTGAACGTCGAGCAGAAAAATACAAAACCTCCATCTGGTGCTGACATTTTATACCTTCCTTGACATGATTGCAACATCTTCTGGGTCCCAACCCCTCACCATTCACCTGCGTTACGATATGTTCGTCTGAGGCCGCACGACCCCTGTCATGGACAAAGTCACTGCTTAAGTCCAACCAAAGATTGCTGCTAGTGATGAGCGGCTCCACCATGGTCAGGTTCTCAGTTCTCGTAATAAGCAGTTGGATGGGTGTAACCTTTTTCCTGAGTATAATGGAAGTCAATGGGAATCTTGAGCCTTTTTCTGGATCAGTGTTATGGGTGTATCAGGAGGCACGGACGAGGCTGCTGGAGCCACTCGCAGAAGGTCCCAGCATCTGTCCAAACAGGCAAAATCCTGAATTGTGGTTCTACCAGGAAATTCTGGTTCTGTCCTTTTAAGAGGTATTTCTCTTCTTGGTGATAGCTCAAGGTCACTAGGACCCAGCTGGTCTCCTACCTGCCTACCTTCAGCTGTCTCTATTTATACCCCTTGGCTCCAATGATGCATTGCTGGTGATAGCTTGTTTGGAGTTGGTGTTACTTCCTGGCTCTGCAGTGCATTGTGTAGTTTGCTGTCTTCCTTTCAGCTAAGTGTTCCTCCCTCTCCCCTTTGTTTGTTTCCTGGTGTTTTCCCTTAGTTGTTAGCTGGGTTGACCAGTGTCCACCCTGTCTAATCCCTCAGTAGTCTTAGTCGAGGAACAGACAGAGACAAGGTATCCTGATCGGCGACAGTTGTTCAGTCTGTATAGGGTTGTTAGGGAAGCTAGGGGTCAGCGCTAGTGTTCCTAGGGGTCACCATCTTCCCCTTGTTGTCCTGGTCTGGGTGTCTCCCTATGCACATCATAGCATTCAATTCCCCATTGCCATCCATTATACTCAGTACATGAGTTGCGCCTGTCCAAGCGTCCACCTGTTTGTTACGATTCCCGAGCGCCCGAGCCTGGCAGTGCCCGCTCATCACCAGAGGCGACCTCTCTTGCAATATAGCTTCTTGGTTTCTACAAAACAGGTAAATTTGCATACTTGAAAAAGAGTGAAATGTATCATGTACCCGGCTCCTGTATGGGGGAGCGCAGACGTCCTATGGCTCCATCGTCTGATGCACTCATTCACTTCAATGGTGGAAGGAACGTAACACAACTTTACTTCTGCTGGACTCCATACATTTATCCACGATCTACGGCTCTACGAAGTAGAGTTTTCTAAACGTTCTAATTTCTGCAACCCGATGGGGTGCAACGTTCAGCTCGAAGACGCTTATGGGCCAAAAAAGAGTCATGGACCCAGTTCGGCACGTTCCTTAAGATCGTTCCCTGGTTCAGTTACCCTTAATGTGTTAGGAACAAAACCTTACCCCAGTCCGGATGTAATCTGTTACATTAGTATCACACGGGTCACCTTTACCCCGGTGAACACGTCTAATGGAGGAGGCACGCCAAGGATCAGGTAAAGCTCGGCACCGAGCTCTTGGCTTATGTCAATCCTGGATTTGTTACTGCAACAATGAGACCATCTGCAGCGACAATAAGGCTGACAATCAGTAACCCTGCAATCATAGAGGGAAGAAAGACGTAATAAGGCTCTCGTAGATGCACCTGGCCCTTCACTGAGACTATTGATGCCCCGGGGGGTGCGGATCCTCGTGGAGGGGTTGACGCTGGGACATCTATTGTCTCCACATTTGCTTTCTTGCTGGCAGTGACGTTGCGGTGATGCCACGTGGAGGTTAATCGTTTCCATCATTATTTGTTGCCAATAAAGCGGCTTTTTGTTTCTTTCTCTTCATTAGCAGTAAAGCGCCCTGCGTTCCTCCACATCCCTCCATTCAGCGCACTCCTTGTTCTCCGTCCTGTCCTTTACCCGTCCCTTGTTTCCACCTCTCCCCTTGTTCTCCGTCCTGTCCTTTACCCGTCCCTTGTTTCCTCCTCTCCCCTTGTTCTCCGTCTTGTCCTTTACCCTGTCCCTTGTTTCCACCTCTCCCCTTGTTCTCCGTCTTGTCCTTTACCCGTCCCTTGTTTCCACCTCTCCCCTTGTTCTCCGTCCTGTCCTTTACCCGTCCCTTGTTTCCTCCTCTCCCCTTGTTCTCCGTCTTGTCCTTTACCCTGTCCCTTGTTTCCACCTCTCCCCTTGTTCTCCGTCTTGTCCTTTACCCGTCCCTTGTTTCCACCTCTCCCCTTGTTCTCCGTCTTTTCCTTTACCCGTCCCTTGTTTCCACCTCTCCCCTTGTTCTCTCCATCTTGTCCTTTACCCGTCCCTTGTTTCCACCTCTCCCCTTGTTCTCTGTCTTGTCCTTTACCCGTCCCTTGTTTCCACCTCTCCCCTTGTTCTCTGTCTTGTCCTTTACCCGTCCCTTGTTTCCACCTCTCCCCTTGTTCTCCCCATCTTGTCCTTTACCCGTCCCTTGTTTCCACCTCTCCCCTTGTTCTCTCCGTCTTGTTCTTTACCCGTCCCTTGTTTCCACCTCTCCTCTTGTTCTCTCCATCTTGTCCTTTACCCGTCCCTTGTTTCCACCTCTCCCCTTGTTCTCCATCTTGTCCTTTACCTGTCCCTTGTTTCCACCTCTCCCCTTGTTCTCCGTTTGGCCTCTTACCCGTCCCTTGTTTCCACCTCTCCCCTTGTTCTCCATCTTGTCCTTTACCCGTCCCTTGTTTCCACCTCTCCCCTTGTTCTCCGTCTTGTCCTTTACCCGTCCCTTGTTTCCACCTCTCCCCTTGTTCTCCGTCTTGTCCTTTACCCGTCCCTTGTTTCCACCTCTCCCCTTGTTCTCCATCTTGTCCTTTACCCGTCCCTTGTTTCCATCTCTCCCCTTGTTCTCCGTCTTGTCCTTTACCCGTCCCTTGTTTCCATCTCTCCCCTTGTTCTCCGTCTTGTTCTTTACCCGTCCCTTGTTTCCACCTCTCCCCTTGTTCTCCGTCTTGTCCTTTACCCGTCCCTTGTTTCCACCTCTCCCCTTGTTCTCCGTCTTGTCCTTTACCCGTCCCTTGTTTCCACCTCTCCCCTTGTTCTCTCCATCTTGTCCTTTTCCCCCTCCCTTGTTTCCACCTCTCCCCTTGTTCTCCGTCTTGTCCTTTACCCGTCCCTTGTTTCCACCTCTCCCCTTGTTCTCCGTCTTGTCCTTTACCCGTCCCTTGTTTCCACCTCTCCCCTTGTTCTCCGTCTTGTCCTTTACCCGTCCCTTGTTTCCTCCTCTCCCCTTGTTCTCCGTCTTGTCCTTTACCCGTCCCTTGTTTCCACCTCTCCCCTCGTTCTCCGTCTTGTCCTTTACCCGTCCCTTGTTTCCACCTCTCCCCTTGTTCTCCGTTTGGCCTCTTACCCGTCCCTTGTTTCCACCTCTCCCCTTGTTCTCTCCATCTTGTCCTTTACCCGTCCCTTGTTTCCACCTCTCCCCTTGTTCTCTCCATCTTGTCCTTTACCCGTCCCTTGTTTCCACCTCTCCCCTTGTTCTCTCCATCTTGTCCTTTACCCGTCCTTTGTTTCCACCTCTCCCCTTGTTCTCCGTCTTGTCCTTTACCCGTCCCTTGTTTCCACCTCTCCCCTTGTTCTCCGTCTTGTCCTTTACCCGTCCCTTGTTTCCACCTCTCCCCTTGTTCTTCGTCTTGTCCTTTACCCGTTCCTTGTTTCCACCTCTCCCCTTGTTCTCTCCATCTTGTCCTTTACCCGTCCCTTGTTTCCACCTCTCCCCTTGTTCTCCGTCTTGTCCTTTACCCGTCCCTTGTTTCCACCTCTCCCCTTGTTCTCTCCATCTTGTCCTTTTCCCCCTCCCTTGTTTCCACCTCTCCCCTTGTTCTCCGTCTTGTCCTTTACCCGTCCCTTGTTTCCACCTCTCCCCTTGTTCTCCGTCTTGTCCTTTACCCGTCCCTTGTTTCCACCTCTCCCCTTGTTCTCCGTCTTGTCCTTTACCCGTCCCTTGTTTCTCTCTCTCCCCTTGTTCTCCGTCTTGTCCTTTACCGTCCCTTGTTTCCACCTCTCCCCTTGTTCTCCATCTTGTCCTTTACCCGTCCCTTGTTTCCACCTCTCCCTTGTTCTCTCCATCTTGTCCTTTACCCGTCCCTTGTTTCCACCTCTCCCCTTGTTCTCTCCATCTTGTTCTTTACCCGTCCCTTGTTTCCACCTCTCCCCTTGTTCTCCGTCTTGTCCTTTACCCGTCCCTTGTTTCCTCCTCTCCCCTTGTTCTCCGTCTTGTTCTTTACCCGTCCCTTGTTTCCACCTCTCCCCTTGTTCTCCGTCTTGTCCTTTACCTGTCCCTTGTTTCCACCTCTCCCCTTGTTCTCCATCTTGTCCTTTACCCGTCCCTTGTTTCCACCTCTCCCCTTGTTCTCTCCATCTTGTCCTTTTCCCCCTCCCTTGTTTCCACCTCTCCCCTTGTTCTCCGTCTTGTCCTTTACCCGTCCCTTGTTTCCACCTCTCCCCTTGTTCTCCGTCTTGTCCTTTACCCGTCCCTTGTTTCCACCTCTCCCCTTGTTCTCCGTCTTGTCCTTTACCCGTCCCTTGTTTCCTCCTCTCCCCTTGTTCTCCGTCTTGTCCTTTACCCGTCCCTTGTTTCCACCTCTCCCCTTGTTCTCCGTCTTGTCCTTTACCCGTCCCTTGTTTCCACCTCTCCCCTTGTTCTCCGTTTGGCCTCTTACCCGTCACTTGTTTCCACCTCTCCCCTTGTTCTCTCCATCTTGTCCTTTACCCGTCCCTTGTTTCCACCTCTCCCCTTGTTCTTTCCATCTTGTCCTTTACCCGTCCTTTGTTTCCACCTCTCCCCGTTCTCCGTCTTGTCCTTTACCCGTCCCTTGTTTCCACCTCTCCCCTTGTTCTCCGTCTTGTCCTTTACCCGTCCCTTGTTTCCACCTCTCCCCTTGTTCTCCGTCTTGTCCTTTACCCATCCCTTGTTTCCACCTCTCCCCTTGTTCTCCGTCTTGTCCTTTACCCGTCCCTTGTTTCCACCTCTCCCCTTGTTCTCCATCTTGTCCTTTACCCATCCCTTGTTTCCACCTCTCCCCTTGTTCTCTCCATCTTGTCCTTTACCCGTCCCTTGTTTCCACCTCTCCCCTTGTTCTCCATCTTGTCCTTTACCCATCCCTTGTTTCCACCTCTCCCCTTGTTCTTTCCATCTTGTCCTTTACCCGTCCCTTGTTTCCACCTCTCCCTTGTTCTCCGTCTTGTCCTTTACCCGTCCCTTGTTTCCACCTCTCCCCTTGTTCTCTGTCTTGTCCTTTACCCGTCCCTTGTTTCCACCTCTCCCCTTGTTCTCACCATCTTGTCCTTTACCCGTCCCTTGTTTCCACCTCTCCCCTTGTTCTCTCCATCTTGTCCTTTACCCGTCCCTTGTTTCCACCTCTCCCCTTGTTCTCCGTCTTGTCCTTTACCCGTCCCTTGTTTCCACCTCTCCCCTTGTTCTCCATCTTGTCCTTTACCCGTCCCTTGTTTCCACCTCTCCCCTTGTTCTCACCATCTTGTCCTTTACCCGTCCCTTGTTTCCACCTCTCCCCTTGTTCTCTCTGTCTTGTCCTTTACCCATCCCTTCTTTCCACCTCTCCTCTTGTTCTCTTTCCTTTCCTCCCTCTCTGCAGTGACACAGGGCTGTGGATCTCCCGGTGCCTTTGCAGGTTATTGTCGTCTTTATGTTTCCAGCTCCTTTTGCCTGGAATAAGTCGGGGACTGTAAATCCCCAAATGTCCGAGCCATTTCCTTTTAGCAAAATGCAGCGACGCAGAGAACGACCCCCGTCCACCGCCACAAGCGTGACAGCCGGAGCGTTACAACCTATTGTATGGCATAATGGAGACGTGACCGCGACGCCCCATATATACCAGGGGCCGGGGGCACGTCATGGGGTAAAGGCATCCCGTCAGCATCACAAGGGGAAAATCACAGATCAATGCAAACAGAAATGGACAAAGGTAGATGGCGACAACTGAATAATAGAGCGAACAAAGCTCAGGAACGTGCAGCAGCTGAGGGCAGGTTGGAATGGGATCTGTCAGCAGGTTTTTGCTGTGGAACCTGATAGCAGCATAATGTAGAGGCTGACACCCTGATTCCAGAGATGTGTCACTTAATAAACTGCTTCAGTTCTGATAAAATCCCTGTTTTCTTTGCTGTAGATGTAACAGTGCTGTGAATGCTGAGCTGCATTAAACCCCGCCCACACCACTGATTGGCAGCTTCTTCTGTATAACCCGCCCACACCACTGATTGGCATCTTTCAGTGTATAACCCGCTCACACCCTGATTGGCAGCTTTCAGTGTATAACCCGCCCACACCACTGATTGGCAGGTTTATTTGTATAAACCCGCCCACACCCTGATTGGCAGCTTTTAGTGTATAACCCCGCCCACAACACTGATTGGCAACTTTCGGTAGACCATGTTTCAAATTATTATGCAAATGTTCTTTTTCTCTGATTTTCCTAAATGGTCGGTGCAGATGACGGTCAGTGTAATAAAAGTCATCACCCGTTAGAGTATACATAGCGTTTTATTGAAGAAACCTCCCAATGATAACAGTATAATCTTCTCTTCACTGCTCCACATTATTACGCACAGGAGAGTTTGTTAACATTTGATGTTTGAAAGAAGTGAAAATGCTGATTTGTTGAATTTGCAGCATTAGGAGGTCACATTCACTGAAATAAAAAGCTATTTACCTCCAAAACCTCCTAACAGGCCAAGTTACATGGTAACACAGGAACCCTTCTTTGATGTCACCTTCACAATTCTTGCATCCATTGATCTTGTGAGTTTCTGGAGAGTTTCTGCTTGTATTTCTTTGCATGATGTCAGAATCGCCTCCCAGAGCTGCTGTTGTTGATGTGATCTGCCTCCCACCCTCATAGATCTTTTGCTTGATTATACTCCTAAGGTTCTCTATAGGGTTGAGGTCAGGGAAAGATGGTGGCCACACCATGAGTTTATCTCCTTTTATGCCCATAGCAGCCAATGGCACAGAGGTATTCTTTTGAGCATGAGATGGGGCATTGTCAGCGTGAAGATGATTTTGCTCCTGTTTTTGCTTTTTGTACCATGGAAGAAAGTTCTCAGTCAGAAACTCTATATACTTTGCAGAGGTCATTTTCACACCTTCAGGAACCTTAAAGGACCTACCAGCTGTTTCCCAATGATTCCAGCCCAAAACATGACTCCTCCACCTCCTTGCTGATGTTGCAGCCTTGTTGGGACATGGTGGCATCCATCAACCATCCATACTCCATCCATCTGGACCATCCAGTGGTTGCTCGGCACTCATCAGTAACAAGACTGTGTGACAATTAGTCTTCATGTATATCTGGACCCACTGCAACTGTCTCTGCTTGTGAGCACTGTTTAGGGGTGGCCGAATAGTAGGTTTATGCACCACAGCAGCCTTTGAAGGATCCTAACCTTGAGGTTGGAGGGACTCCAGAGGCACCAGCAGCTTCACATATCTGTTGCTGGTTTGTAAGGCCTTTTTAGCAGCTGCTCTCTTAATCTGATGAACTTGTCTAGCAGAAACCTTCCTCATTCTGCCTTGATCTGCACGAACACTCTGTGCTATCAGCAGTTCAACTGATACAAAATGGGCTGTGGTGCAACAGAGAGGGAAACCAACCACACAGGTAGAGGTCACCGGATTGAGCCCTGGAGCTGAGCCATGACAGATTGTAATAAAACAGCGGACCAAAGCCTAGTAAGTGACATTACTACAATCAGGGACTCTACTCTGTATATGCTACTATCAGGTTCAATAACAATCACCTGGTGCAGTCTCCTCCAAAGTGAATGAGTTTCAATACAACATGTGGACAGGTGTAGCTCATTATTAGAAGAAGAAACATTATTAGATATGTGTATGTGTGTGATGTCATCTGGAGTTGTCCTGTGGGAGAGCTGTGTCATAGACCCCAGTGACGGCACCAACACAATAGTATCATTGGGATTTCCCATTCCAGGCTGCAGATTTAGTCTATGTGTTGTCTGGAATCTGCGGATCACTTCTTTTTCCTCTTTTTATTGGGTTAATGAGCCCCAGTCTATAATCATCCCAGCTGTTGTGTCTTCAGAGCCAATATCAAAGCAGTGTCTCCTCCTAAATCCTTGTTCTGGGCTTTTTTGTGTAATAGTCTCTGGAGTCAGATTCTCTACAACAATGGCTCAATGGCTCTACAGCTTTGCTGTGTTGGGGTGATGGCTCTACAGCTTTGCTGTGTTGGGGATTGATGGCTCTATGGCTTTGCTATATTAGAGATTGATGGCTCTACGGCTTTACTAGTGTTGGGGCTTGATGGCTCTACGGCTTTACTTGTTGGGGCTTGATGGCTCTACGCTTTACGTGTTGGCTTGATGGCTACGCTTTGCTGTGTTGGGGATTGATGGGCTCTATGGCTTTGCTGTGTTGGGGCTTGATGGCTCTACGCTTTACTGTGTTGGGGCTTGATGGCTCTACGGCTTTACTGTGTTGGGGCTGATGGCTCTACGCTTTGCTGTGTTGGGGATTGATGACTCTATGGCTTTGCTGTGTTGGGGCTTGATGGCTATACGGCTTTACTGGTGGGGATTGATGGCTCTATGGCTTTGCTATGATGGGGATTGTTGCTCTATGGCTTTGTTATGATGGGGATTGATGGACTCTAGGGCTTTGCTATGATGGGGATTGATGGCTCATGGCTATGCTTGTTGGGGATTGATGGCTCTACGGCTTTGCTATGATGGGGATTGTTGGCTCTATGGCTTTGCTGTGTTGGGGCTTGATGGCTCTACGGCTTTACTGTGTTGGGGATTGTGGCTCTATGGCTTTGCTTATGGATTGTTGCCTATGCTTTGCTTGATGGGATTGATGGCTCTAGGGCTTTGCTATGATGGGGATTGTAGTTTCTCAGTAGTTTGGTGTCCAGGTTGGAGACCACCCAATGTGTTTGGCTCACTTTTCTTCTTCCTGGACCCCTCACTCCATCCATGAAGTCTTCGTACCTTGATACTTGGTCTCCGCTCTCCTCCAGGCTCCTCTCTATCTCCACAGCACATTTTCATCACCGCCCGCTCATTGTATCACTGTGACCTCTCCCCGTTCGGCTTTGGTTCTTCGTCCATTTGTTATGATTTTCCTCTTTAAATCCAATGAGGACATTTCACTCCAATTTGCAATCTTTGACCCGTCCTTGTATTCCAGTCTCTTCACATTGGATTCCTGGTCCTGCCATTATCACCATTTGCTTTTAATCTTATATATGTATTTGCTTCTTATTTCCGGTCTCTATGTGAGACGTGAGCCCCATCTATAGAGGAAACCGTCCGTGACTGATTGTAACGGCTGCAGTCGGCTGTAGAGGAGACTCCATACATCTAAAAGAGACGTAGAAGGGGTAAACCTGAACAGTGGCGTACTGATGGGTTCTACCAGGGGTAAACAGATCATTGGTGCAGCTGCACAGGGGCAAAGAGGTAAGGGGGTGCATTTCTACCTCCAATGCAGGTATAATCGTGCTAAAGGACTAACAAAGGGCCCATGTATTGCTCCTGTACAGGGGCCTTATTGGGTCTATATGCACGAGTGGGTTGTACCCCACGGTCATGAACAGTCGGTGCTTCACTATAAGGATCTGATTAACAATCAAAATTGCTGGTATTGCAAGACATGGTGAATGCTATGGGTCCATACTGCCCATTTTCCAGCCCAGTCTGACTATATCAGCTGAAGTTGGTCCGGTGGGCGGCACTTTAATGTTTGCAGTTCTCGAGCACCATAGTTTTAGTTGCTTTCTTTTGGTGCCGCTAAGGTTAATTTCATTTTCCTTTATGGAAGTTTCTGGGTCAGGTGATGTCAAGTTATGACCACTCCCATTCTCTTTAAATAGTCACTTGTTCCATCGCCTAATGCTGGTAATAGATTCTTTGTATGCTGACCATTGTGAAGTGAGGAAGTCTCTGGAGTCCTGTTGTTTGCAGTCCGGGTGTTTGACTGCAACCTTAGAGTTCTATTGTTTCCCGATCGATCCTCCATCCTCTGTGTTTTCTTACATAGAGATGACATCTAGTACACTCACTAGCCAGGGTGAGAGGAGGGACAGCTCAGAGACTGGGCATGTGACGGCAGTGGGTGGAAGGACCCGCTTAGGGATGTTAGGGTAGCTCAGTGACCAGACACAGGCTAGTAGAAAAAATAAAGGAAATATGCGCTGCTGTACAATCGACCATATACCAAGAAAAACGGTGAAGGCCATAGCTTGCGGTAGTGTCAGTAGGTACCGATTCCCCACTCCCTACTGCCAAGACCTTACCCTCCCTTTCCATCCCATTGTAACCATTGTGTTGCACCACACACCGGACATCTATCTATCTATCTCTCTCTCTATGTATCTATCTATCTCTCTATCTATCCCAAGGTACTTGTGGTCTTCAGTCTGTTGCTTGGTCTCCATGAGGGCACTTCTTTATAAAAATCCATTTTTTTTTCATCCTCATTAAAAACAAATGGCGGATATCATCTTAGCACAAGGGTTGGAAACGCGTAGACATGATTTACACTTCTAGAGTCTTCTGTGGTGTTTTTACGAGTACAGACATTCTATAAGCCCTCGATAGAGAGATGGCCGGCAGGAGCACTAGTCCCAACCACCACACTAAAATCTCCAAGAGGGAAAGGAAAGACAGACAGGGGAACAACAACCAACTTGACACCTGCTGCCACAATTCCAGGCAGCAGCTCTCCAGAGTACTACCTACAGTTCAGGTAGCCAGGCCAGGAATGATCCAATCACCAGCAAAGGAATGCTGGATCATGTGACCATATAAAGGAGATGGGAGTGATCACAAAGCAGCCACACCCGGGAAGAGAACTAAGGAGCATTGCAGCAACAGAAACTGACATTAACTCCTACACTGCTAAGAGAAAGAAACACATTTAATATGAAGGCTCAATGCCAAAGTAAGAGAGACCATGCTGACAGTAGGTTTTCCGCCATTTCCGGTGCCGCTCGTTCCTTGATCCTGTTTTCGATCACAATCACACAGTATAATACCCGGTGACTTGTACGTTCAGCTCAGTAATATTTGTGCGTTTTTTGCTGACTCCTTCGAGTGATTTGGTAAATTCATCCGGGTAATTGCTTTACAATAACAAGCCCCTTTCTCTGGATATTGTGGCGGTAAATATTCCCAACAATATATTCCGTGTGTATCTGAAATGATATTTTCATCTCTTCTCCGTGACCTTCACGGCTTCATATAGCAAATAAAAGGACGCGGCCGTGTGATGTGGCGCCTTCTTGTGCGTCTTCATCGGGTCTTGGCAGCGCTCCAGCCTCCCGCCTCGCTGCTTTGTATGTGCGGAGCGTCGCAGGCCACACACCGCTCATCATTCTGAGTTCTTTGATTAAAATAAAACTATGAGTGTAATAAAGTGCAGACGTAGGAGAAGGGGCAGGAGAAGCGGCCATTTAATATTAGGCACAAAGCCGCGCAATCTCCGAAGACAAACACTGGCGGGGGTGCGGGTCGTGCCGAGAGCGCGGCGGCCTCAATAGGAGGCAACCTCCGCCTGGTATTGAGGTATCCAGGAATAAAGAAAGCTCAGTCATAAAGAGCAGGTCATATCTGAAACGCGTGGACATGTCGGAACCCAGAGATCCAACCCGGAGGTGACATCTGATATGGAAATATCCAAAGATTTACCAATGTGCTGTATCCTGTATTATCCTGTACTCTACTGCATAACTAGCAAGTAGACCCTGAGTGTTTTCATATAACGTAGACTGTGAGCCCTCACGGACAGGATTTCTCCCCTCTTGTATCTGTACGACCGAATTGTCCACATTTATTGTTACTTGTATTGTTACGTGTACTTGTCCTTGTCTGCCCCTTTTAGCATATAAAGCACCATGGAATATAATGGCGCTATATAAATAATAATAATATGTGTTGCTTATTGCAAGTTATAGACTGGGTTTAGAGAAACAGTGAAGGCCACATAGTCTGGGAATGAAGCCAATGTCTAGCATGTTTTGGTAAGAAGGGAAGATGTTCCAAAAAGTGATACGATAAAGACCACAGGGTCTGGGAGTGAAGCCAAATGTCTAGCATGTTTTGGTAATGAGGCTGCATTATTGCGTTATACTATATGAAGGGCTGTGACGCTGCATCAAATGAAATGAAGACATGTGACGATGCATTATATCATCTGGAGGGCTGTGACGCTGCATTATATTATATAGTATTGTGACTCTGCATTATATTATCTAGTGTTGTGGCGCTGCATTATATTATCTAGTATTGTGACTCTGCATTATATTATCTAGTGTTGTGACTCTGCATTATATTATCTGGAGGGCTGTGATGCTGCATTATATTATTTGAGGAGGGGCTGTGATGCTGCATTATATTATCTGGAGGGCTGTGACGCTGCATTATATTATCTGTAGTGCTGTGATGCTGAATTATATTACCTGGACGGACTGTGACGCTGCATTATACTATATGGAGGGCTGTGATGCTGCATTATATTATCTGTAGTGCTGTGACGCTGCATTATATTATCTAGATGGCTATGAGGCTGCATTATATTATATGAAGGGCTGTGAAGCTGCATTATATTATTTGGAGGGCTGTGATGCTGAATTAAAATATATGAAGGGCTATAATGCTGCGTTATATTATATGAAGGGCCATGACGCTGCATTATTATTATATGGAGGCCTATGAGGTGGCATTATATTATCTGGAGGGCTATGAGTCTGCATTATATTATATGACAGGTTTTGAGGCTGCATTAAATTATATGGATGGCTATGAGACTGCATTTCTACTATATGGAGGGCTGTGAGGCTGCATTATACCATATGGAGGCTGTGAGGCTGCATCTATAACTATATGGAAGGCTATGAGGCCTGCATTATACAATATAGTAGGCAGTGAGGCTGCATTTTACTATAATGGAGGACCTTATATACCAGGATAAGGGCATATTCCAGGAGGAGGATCATATATAGCAGGATAAGGGACATTAACACATAATGAAGGGGAGAGGGGTCAATTCGTGAGTCTTTATAGGATTTAGAATGTTACATGGGACTCTTTCATCTGACCAATTGGGCACCGGGGGCCCAGGTCCAAATTTCGCACCGGGGCCCTTTGGACTCTAGTTACGTCACTGGAGTGAAGCCAATGTCTAGCATGTTTTGGTAAGAAGGGAAGATGTTTCAAAAAGAGGAACGATAAAGACTACAGGGTCTGGGAGTGAAGCCAACGTCTAGCATGTTTTGGTAAGAAGGGAAGGTGATGACAGCGAGTGTGATGGGTCAATAGCATCAGTAACACCCAATGATGGACATTTGCAAGGATTCATATGTATTTAGAATAGATTTAAAGCAGATTTACATAATCCAATCAGCTTTCAGGTAACACATGAGCTTAGTGTGGATGGTTGATACACGGCGCAAACCATGTACAATGTCAATGTCGGCTAACGTGGTGTAAATACCAACACTGGAAACGTGTTCTCTGGAGGGAATATCATCTTCTAGTATCTGTCAGTCTGATCCAGTGATTCACAGATGCAACAATAACATACAAGGTTCACGTACAACGGCTGAGAGAAATGATGGAGTTTACCTAAGAGAAAAAGACAAAACATGGAAGATGTCAACAGATATCATCAACATCTACACACAAGACAATGATAAGCACAAATAGTGAATCACCCAGACCTAGAACCACAGGAGACACCGGGGCGAGAACACGACATGGACCATGTGTAGCCCAGTGATGCACCTGCTGTGGAGGTGGAAATGGCCCCTGTGCGGCCGCACCAATGATACGTCCACCCCTGAATAGAGCAACACCATATACATTGTACTCAGCCTCCGGGATATCACATAAGAGACTCCCAACACACCACAAGATACACAACACACCACAAGATACACGACACATCCACAACGATACACGACACATCACACAGATACACGACACACCACACAGATACACACACACCACAAGATACACGACACACCACAAGATACACGACACACCACAAGATACAACACACACACCACAAGATACACAGACACACCACAAGATACACACACACCACAAGATACACGACACACCACACGATACACACAAAACACAAGAACACACCAACAAGATACACGACATACCACAAGATACACAGACACACCACAAGATACACAACACACCACAAGATACACAACACACCACAAGATACACAACACACCACAAGATACACAACACATCACACGATACACAACACATCACACGATACACACACACACAAGATACACGACACACCACACGATACACGACACACCACAAGATACACGAACACACCACACGATACAAACATCACAAGATACACGACACACCACAAGATACACGACACACCACAAGATACACGACACACAACACACACCACAAGGTACACGACACACCACAAGGTACACAACACACCACAAGTACACGACACACCACAAGATACACGACACACCACAAGGTACACGAACACCACAGATACACGACACACCACAAGATACACGACACACCACAAGGTAACACACCACACCACAAGATACACGACACACCACACGATACATCACAAGATACACGACACACCACAAGATATACAACACATCACACGATACCCGACACATCACAAGATACACAACACATCACATCACAAGATACACAACACACCACAAGATACACAACACGATACACGACACATCACAAGATACATCACAAGATACACGACATACCACAAGATACACAACACACCACAAGATACACGACATACCACAAGATACACAACACACCACACGATACACGACACACGACAAGATACATCACAAGATACACGACATACCACAAGATACACAACACATCACAAGATACACAACACACCACAAGATACACAACACACCACAAGATACACGACACACCACAAGATACACGACACACCACAAAGATACACGACACACCACAAGGTACACGACACACCACAAGATACACGACACACCACAAGATACACACACACCACACAAGATACACGACACACCACAAGTACACGACACACCACAAGATACACGACACACCACACGATACATCACAAGATACACGACACACCACAAGATATACAACACATCACACGATACCCGACACATCACAAGATACACAACACATCACATCACAAGATACACAACACGATACACGACACATCACAAGATACATCACAAAGATACACGACATACCACAAGATACACAACACACCACAAGATACACGACATACCACAAGATACACAACACACCACACGATACACGACACACGACAAGATACATCACAAATACACGACATACCACAAGATACACAACACATCACAAGATACACAACACACCACAAGATACACAACACACCACAAGATACACGACACACCACAGATACACGACACACCACAAGATACACGACACCCCACAAGATACACGACACACCACAAGATACACGACACACCACAAGATACACGACACACCACAAGATACACGACACACCACAAGATACACGACACACCACAAGATACACGACACACACACGATACACGAACACACCACACGATACACGACACATCACACGATACACAACACATCACAAGATACACGACACACCACACGATACACGACACATCACACGATACACAACACATCACAAGATACACGACACACCACACGATACACGACACATCACACGATACACGACACACCGCAAGATACACGACACACCACAAGATACACGACACACCACAAGATACACGACACACCACACGATACACGACACATCACAAGATACACGACACACCACAAGATACACGACACACCACAAGATACAGTCAACAGCTCCATACTGTGAGGTGGCGGCCGGGGAACTCTTGCTGTGTAATGACGCCAACACGTGTGTATAATTTTGCACATGTCTACCCGTTTATTTCTTACCGGCATCTAATAACTCGGTGATACATTAAACATTTATCAAAAGAACATCACATAACACATTACTTTACACAATACAGTACATAGAATATTGCACATATACAGTTATAGTTACCTGGGACCTGTCTCCACCTCTCTGTCCCCATTGGAGCTCTAACTACCGCTCCTGTGGTGGCTACAGCCTCCGGCCTATCTACACGTTCCATACACATTTCACAGTACATAAATTACCACATATATCAACGACCCTGTGGGTCCCAATGGCGGTACCAGCCGCCTGGCTTTATTTCCACAGCTCCACACTACCCCGGAATACAGGCCCAGTGTGACCGGGTTCTTACACACCGCATGTAATCCATCATATAAGCATTTATGGATCACACACGTCCTCTCACACGCTCACAGCCCATCATATAACCATCCATGGACTGTGGCTCCTCTGGGTGCAGAACAGGGATTGGCAAACCACACGTTACCCACTATAGGAGCGCCTCTGACCCCTGCTTCTGACCTCTCGTACACACATTCCGGTCCCTTCATTGATTATCTCAGTCGGACCCAAGGGCGGCTCTGCCCGCCTGGCACAATACATACATTCGCTGGGTCTTTTACATAAGCCATACAATACACATACACTTCAACGGTCCTTTAACTGACTACTTATTCGGGCCCAATGGCGGCTATGCCCACCTGGCACAATTCACGCACAGGATACACAGTTCACTCAAGTCTACAGGAACTGCCTTCTTACCGGGCACAGATCCGGGTCTCGCTACCTGAGTCACAGTCCACCATTCATCCCCACGGGCTCCTTCCCGGATGTGGGGCGAACATGCCCGGACCAGCATCCACCAGGTCAGCCACGGCTTCCCCACTCCAGGTGCTGTAATGACCCCGGTCCTGGGTACCGGTATGGAGCTAGCACGCTCCCGTCACCATCTCACATCATGGCGGTCAGGACTATCTCTCTCAGTCCCTCACACAGACTGGATCTGCACTTCTCTCTGGTCTGAGCTCATCTCCTCTGAATGAATGAATCACTCACATCAGCTGGCGGCTCTTATCGTGCCGGCCACGCCCACACGGACACACCCACTTGGCCACTAGTAATCAGCTCCTCTAGTTCTAACACAGCTGCTCATCTATGTGCCTGGTCTCTACAGCTTGTTTAACTCCCTGTGTTCCGGGAAGGCTCACACAGTACACACAATGCTCTCAGCCGCTCATTAGGCTCATGAATCCTTCATACATTGACATACAGGTGCTGGACATGATTACACAGCACACATACGGTACAACCCCGGCTCATGTGAATAGGATCCTATACTGATCCTGCATGTGACGCACCCCGGCCATAGGGACATGTACACATTGTATATCAACAAGACATGGAGCAGCAAAGTCTGCAGTGCACAAAGCCTACATCATTTCATAATAATAATAATCTTTATTTCTATAGCGCCAACATATTCCGCAGCTTCACAATACAGAGGATCATATACAGTCAGTCATCAAAGAATACAATGATGCAAAACAATGACAGCCTGATCACAAGAGCTTACAATCTACAGTGAGGAGGGGGTGACAGTACAGGGGCTTATTACAATGATGGTACATCCAACTGAGGCAGTGTGGGATAGATGAGAGCAGCGTGAGTCATCACCAGACAATCTGTGTAATGCTCCTGTCTGGTGGAGCGGATAACCTATGTCTGAATGACCTTGACTAGGGAGAATGATAGGCCGCGTAACTACAGTCTGGTGGCCTCGCTGCAGTATTCAGACCTGCCCCTCGCGCACACGTTGGTCGGATGTTTGGGCCCCGTGTAATGTTCTAACGCTCTATAAGGACTCACAGATTGACCCCTCTCCCCTTCATTATGTATTAATGTCCCTATCCTGCTGTATATGGCCCTCCTACTGGAATTTGGCCCTTATTGTGGTATATATGTCCCCATCCTGGTTTATATGGTCGCCACCATCCGCCACGATAGTCCACCAATGATTATGATGCATCCCCATATTCCGCCATATATTACAATATACCCCCATAGTCCTCCATGTATTATAATACATCCAGGGCCGTGGGGTACTCGGAACCGGGCTGTCACCTGAGAGGGGTCATCTCCCCCACTAACCATGCAGTTCTGGGGAGTCACAGGGGTCGAGACCCGACTTCCATGACCCTGGGGTCAGTTGTAAAAGAGTGTTCTTGGCTCTTATAGGAAAAGTTATTTGTGACGCCACCCGTGGTTTGTGGCAATGAGTGGCCACCGCTGCTGCAGAACTCTGGGGAACGGTGGATGGGCAGCTGAGATGTAGTGGCTCCCTAAGGCGGAGCAGGTCCGCAGGGCAGCGGATGTTGAAGGGTGTAGGGTGCAGGATGGGGGGTGCGCATTAACAGACAGACATGTTTTGTTGGTTCCCCAAATCCTTTACTGGTAACACTGGTTCCACATAGATGCTGTTCTGTGAGTCTGTGCAACCAGGGCGCACCTCGGGTCCTCCACACCCGGCAGATCTGAGGCCTCCCTGCTGCTGCTTGAAGCTGAGCTGTGGCTCTCCCTCCCTCTCTCTCTCTATCTCTCTCCCTCCCTCCCTCTCTCTCTTCTTCTCTTCCCTCTCCTTCTCTCTCTTATCTCTCTCCCTCCTCTCTCTCTCTCTATCTCTCTCCTCCCTCTCTATCTCTCTCACTCTCTCTTCTCTCTTCTCTCTATCTCTCTCTCTCCCTCCCTCTCTCTCAATCTCTCTCTCTACTCTCTCTATCTCTCTCACTCTCTTCCTCTTCTCTCTATCTCTCTCTCCTCTCCTCTCTCTCTCTCTCTCTCCCTCTCTATCTCTCTCATCTCTCTTCCTCTTTCTCTCTATCTCTCTCTCTCCCTCCCATTCTCTCTCATCTCTCTCTCTCCCTCTCATCTCTCTCACTCTCTCTTCCTCTCTCTCTCTCTCTCTCTTCTCCTCCTCTCCCTCCTCTTCTCTCATCTCTCTCCCTCTCTCTCTCACTCTCCTGCACGTGCCAGTAAACAGGCAGCTCGAGTCCTTTATTAGCCCCGGTTCACAGGCGGCTGCTCCTGGGCTCTTCATGCTGCTTTGCCTCCGATCACTTGCTGTGGATGTGAGACTTCCCCACCCTCCGGTATTAGCTGCCGGGTCGTTAGGCCCTGCACATCCTCAGACTCCGGTGTCTGTTTCTGTGACGCTTACTCCTCTGGGGTGAGCTCGACACCTCCACTCCCCAGGCTCCTCTCTTCCTCAGACCATTTGCCCACAGGTCACTAAGCTAAGGCCTTTCATCAGCGTTTTTCAATCCGGCAGATGCGGTGACAAAACCGCATCTGCCGCGATTAACCGCATACGGCTGCACTTGCGGCGCGGTTTCGGTTTTTGCCATGCAAAGTATAGCGACTTGCAGCAGTGCGGCAAGTGCGTTTGCACTTGCGCAGGTGCGGCCGCGAAAAACGCTGATGTGAAGGCCCTAAGTCTGCTCTCCTGGGCGAGCTTAGACCTGCAGGACTCTTCCTCAGTACTGAACTACTCCGCCCAGACAAATTTATGGAGCTCCTAGACCCCTTCAGCCTGGAGGTAGAATGGTGTTGTGTGCTTTGGTTTTGCCTGGTGCGTGTTCCCTCCGTTGCTCTTAGGTATGACACTATTCCCTGGGGAGATAATGACATAGTGGCATCCGGACTCTGGGGTGCCACAGACATACCGGGGAGGTTGGAGGCCCCATACACATTATACTGTGACACTATTGGTGGATTTGGCTGACGTTAGTCCAATGTGCATGAGGCCTTTACTAGAGAGGCGAATACCCCGAGACGGTCACCTATCAGAAAGCGCAATGATTGCAGTCAATGGGATGAAGGAGCTGATGGGTCTGTGTTTAGGGTTTCAGTGAAGTATAATGTGAACAGTCCCGTATACAGACAGCTGCTTGCTCCCATTACTCCACATTATTATGTCCTCCTGAAGGCTGAAGAGTGAACGGATCCTACAATCCCCCGATGTCTCATTTATCGAGTAGACAATAAAATCTGGTTACTTATGGCTGTTAGTGAAGAGTCAGGCGGTTCCGGTCTAGGGGCACATCCGACTTGTAAACCTGCTGGCGGCCGCTGGACGGACGCCGGGGACTCATTGTCTTCTCTGCTTTATTATCAAGCCAATACTGGAAAGAGAATTATTAGACAAGAAAATGGGAAACAGCTAAAGTTTGGATTTCCAGAAGGAACCGATGATGTGATACAAAGTGATCGGAGCCGCCAGGATCAGATCGGACCCAGATAATATCCGGAGGATACAAGCGAGGTGTGGACTATGGTGAAGTATGTAACTATTCTAGATCTGCCAGACTCGTTCTCCCCATACAGAGCGTGGGAACCCGACGCACGTTCCTCCAGAAGAACAGTCTACTTCTGCTTCCTAATATGTTTCTTATGAGCTTCTGTTAAAGATGGAGCTGCCAAAGAGCCGCTGCCAGCCAAGATGTGGTGTCTGGGAGATCCTCGTACTCAGGGCAATGTGATGGGAATTATTAAGTTTGCCTTCTGGCCTCCAGGAGGTGAGTCTGCCTTCTGGCCTCCAGGAGGTAAGTCTGCCTTCTGGCCTCCAGGAGGTGAGTCTGCCTTCTGGCCTCCAGGAGGTGAGTCTGCCTTCTGGCCTCCAGGAGGTAAGTCTGCCTTCTGGCCTCCAGGAGGTGAGTCTGCCTTCTGGCCTCCAGGAGGTGGGTCTGCCTTCTGGCCTCCAGGAGGTGAGTCTGCCTTCTGGCCTCCAGGAGGTGAGTCTGCCTTCTGGCCTCCAAGAGGTGAGTCTGCCTTCTGGCCTCCAGGAGGTGAGTCTGTCTTCTGGCCTCCAGGAGGTGAGTCTGCCTTCTGGCCTCCAGGAGGTGAGTCTGTCTTCTGGCCTCCAGCACGTGAGTCTGCCTTCTGGCCTCCAGCAGGTGAGTCTGCCTTCTGGCCTCCAGGAGGTGAGTCTGTCTTCTGGCCTCCAGGAGGTGAGTCTGCCTTCTGGCCTCCAGGAGGTGAGTTTGCCTTCTGGCCTCCAGGAGGTGAGTCTGCCTTCTGGCCTCCAGGAGGTGAGTCTGCCTTCTGGCCTCCAGGAGGTGAGTCTGCCTTCTGGCCTCCAGGAGGTGAGTCTGCCTTCTGGCCTCCAGGAGGTGAGTCTGCCTTCTGGCCTCCAGGAGGTGAGTCTTGTCTTCTGGCCTCCAGGAGGTGAGTCTGCTTTCTGGCCTCCAGGAGGTGAGTTTGCCTTTTGGCCTCCAGGAGGTAAGTCTGCCTTCTGGCCTCCAGGAGGTGAGTCTGCCTTCTGGCCTCCAGGAGGCGAGTCTGTCTTCTGGCTTCCAGGAGGTGAGTCTGCCTTTTCGCCTCCAGGAGGTGAGTCTGCCTTCTGGCCTCCAGGAGGTGAGTCTGCCTTTTGGCCTCCAGGAGGTGAGTCTGCCTTCTGGCCTCCAGGAGGTGAGTCTGCCTTTTGGCCTGCAGGAGGTGAGCCTGCCTTCTGGCCTCCAGGAGGTGAGTCTGTCTTCTGGCCTCCAGGAGATGAGTCTGCCTTCTGGCCTCCAGGAGATGAGTCTACCTTTTGGCCTCCAGGAGGTGAGTCTGCCTTCTGGCCTCCAGGAGGTGAGTCTGTCTTCTGGCCTCCAGGAGGTGGGTCTGCCTTCTGGCCTCCAGGAGGTGCATCTGTCTTCCGGCCTCCAGGAGGTGAGTCTGCCTTCCGGCCTCCAGGAGGTGAGTCTGCCTTCTGGTCTCCAGGAGGTGAGTCTGCCTTTTGGCCTCCCGGAGGTGAGTCTGCCTTTTGGCCTCCAGGAGGTGAGTCTGCCTTCTGGCCTCCAGGAGGTGAGTCTGCCTTTTGGCCTCCAGGAGGTGAGTCTGCCTTCTGGCCTCCAGGAGGTGAGTCTGTATTCTGGCCTCCAGGAGGTGAGTCTGTCTTCTGGCCTCCAGGAAGTGAGTCTGCCTTCTGGCCTCCAGGAGGTGAGTTTGCCTTCTGGCCTCCAGGAGGTGAGTCTGCCTTCTGGCCTCCAGGAGGTGAGTCTGTCTTCTGGCCTCCAGGAGGTTAGTCTGCCTTCTGGCCTCCAAGAGGTGAGTCTGTCTTCTGGCCTCCAGGAGGTGAGTCTGCCTTCTGGCCTCCAGGAGGTGAGTCTGCCTTCTGGCCTCCAGGAGGTGAGTCTGCCTTCAGGCCTCCAGGAGGTGAGTCTGCCTTCTGGCCTCCAGGAGGTGAGTCTGCCTTCTGGCCTCCAGGAGGTGAGTCTGCCTTCTGGCCTCCAGGAGGTGAGTCTGCCTTCTGGCCTCCAGGAGGCGTGTTTGCCTTCTGGCCTCCAGGAGGTGAGTCTGTCTTCTGGCCTCATTGCCAAGGTGAACTAGCCACGTCTCAAAGTGACTGGATACCTGTCACCCTGAGGCGTATGGATGCCCAGCATGTGGTGCAACACAGGGATTATGATGGGGATGGTGATACGGAGAGGGGTCATCTCCCCCCTCTAACCTGATGCTGGACCCTGCGCTCCCTAACATCCCTATACGGGCCCATTTCCCCGTCGCCATCCTGTGCCTAAACCCTCACAAATTGAGATTCCAGTTTGGTTTTTAGCCTTAGTCATATAACAGGGTGCGTTAAAGAGTTGATAATGACTTTAAGGATTCCTACTTCCAATAGACGGCGCTAGAGTTAAGTCTACGTCTTCTCTAAAGAGACAATTTGCATATTTTATTTCCCAGAGGAGCATTGCGGCTTTAGGTCTCCTCACTTCTGGCATACCAGATCGTTGTGTCTCTCTCCACAGGGGACACCTTACCCCTTAGACCCCAATTAGCCTCTCATACAGCCAGAGCAGATGTCAAACTTTGCACTGACGAGGGGCAATTACCCCAAAACACCATGTCTGCAAAATGAGGTTCAGGTCTGGTATACGTCTTAAGTCAAGTGACAACACTCTTTAAAGGGTTAATATTGACTTGTAGGATTTCTACTTCCGATAGGTGGCGCTAGAGTTCAAGTCCTCTTCATCTCTGATTTCCAGAGGAGCATTGCAGGAGTCACAAGTCTCCTTACACTTGTATGTCAGATTGTTATAGGAAGCTTGGTCCCCTATATCACTGTGTAAGTAGTTTAACTTGCATTTTGGGGGTAAAAATCTGCTTTTCAGCTAAGATGGGATCTGTAAGGTTTCCAAGATTGACACAATCACTAAGAAGTTCTGCGATGTTTGGTTGAGATTTGATCCATTTTGCTGCAACTCATTTAAAGTTGTTTGTTCCTGTAATCATTTGTGATCCACTTGTTTATAAAGGTTTTACACTACTAATGTCACCTCCTCTCAGTGCCTGACATATGTCTGCTATCTGCTCTGCTCCTGTAATCCTATTTCTAAGAGGCTCAGATACCTTTATTGTTGCTGTAGTTTTGATCTTCTGGTCTGGAGACCGGATTCGGACCAACTGAGTGGGGAACATCACTGGTGGAGGCGGAAAGGTGAGTGAAGTGTGATCTGGGCATGAGTGCAAAGTCTGCTGTCATTCTCAAAGGGAGCCCTGCCCCACCAGTGCCCCGCTTAGTTGGTCTGAATCCGGTCTGCAGCCCGGAAGATCAAAGCTGCAACAACACTAATTTATGAGCATCTCAGAGATAAGCTTACAGGAGCAGGACACGTCACTGGTGGGAGCTGAGAGGAGCGTGAAGTGTGAGCTGGGCATGTGTGCCAAGACTGCTGTGACTCGCCGAGAGTCTGCCCCACCCCCACCATTGTCGTGCTCAGTTGGTCCAAATCCGGTCTTCAAACTGGAAGATCAAATCTACAACAACAATAAAGGTATTTAGGAACGATAAGATTACAGGAGCAGGGCACATCACTGGTAGAGGCTGATAAGAGAGTGAAGTGTGATCTAGGCACGTGTGCACAGACTGCTGTCACTCACAGAGGTAGCACCGCCCCCACCAGTTCCCCGCTCAGTTGGTCCGAATCCGGTCTCCAGACTGTAAAATCAAAGCTACAACAATGAAGGTATTTAGAGATCATCTTACAGGAGCATAGTATAGTAGGTGGCAGTATATTGGGAAAGTGATAGGACAAAAGAAAGGCGGTCATATCAGTAGTGGAAAACCACTTTAAGCCTCAATTCCTGGAGTCCTCTGCTGATTGGGATATGACTATTTTCTGTGTTTCTGGCCAATCTAGTATCACGTTTCGGTGGTGGCCGCTATAGATTTCAGCTCCACATCCGCTGACGTTAAAAAATGCTGATATTATTGGAGAAGAGCAGAATTAGCCCCAGAACTGTATCTACAATGTCCGATTCAGCTAATCATTGACTCCTGCACTAATTGTTCCTGAGGTTCCGGCGGTGGATCCTGGCTATGGATTATTGGTAACTGTCTCTTTAAGGTCTCGTTGACACACTGTATACAGGATGTAGGTTTGATTAATGATTTTAATACATCATGTCTTCTGTATTATTGACTGGAGCACCAATGAACCCCTTTGGGATCATTTAATGGACTATTTAAAGCCCCCACTCTATAGACTGGAGCTGCAGATCTAGGATTGCCGGATGGACAGAAGAGACGGTGGGTAACGTTGGATCACTGCGGGATTAGTGATTGGTAACAAACATATAAAAGAAAGCTTGATATGTCTAATATAACAGAAGAATACAAAGTATCAATACTAAAAATCAATACAATGGACAGTAAAGGCCTTGTAGACCTGATCTTATGGGTCAGTCACTGCTTATAACACAGACAGGTAGACCTTGTATGGTTTGGTGAGGGGGGAGCATAGCGGTAGGTAGCAGGGAATGGGACACCCTCTGACTCTCGCCTATGTCTGCCCCAGAGATAAAATGGGATGTGCGAACCAAATAGTTCACTGAGACTTAAAGTACCAGGAATCTTTCATAAGATTTTCAGAAGTGATGGGAGGGACTGAACATCCACATATCTCCCATAGGTGTGTCTCATAGATATAATGAGGCTACTGATGGATCACATGACTGTGATGTAAGGAAGGACCTGCATTTCCTATTTGGTCCACAGTCATGCCTGAGAGTAGAGTTGGTCTTGGGGTGTTTTGAAACACGCACAGTCAGGAGATGGGTCTTGGTGCTGGGGAACCAGTTATCTCTGGAAGGCAGGAGGACTGGAGGACACATGTACAGAGCCTTAAAGCTACAGCTCTAATAAAGCAGAGGTGATCAAAGCAGCTAGACCCTGCAAAGGTAAAAGGTGAGGGATGTATCCAAAGCCAGGTGGGTGTAGCTGCCATTGAAAGATTCAGGACTGAGTGTGTCCCATTCCTGCCGAGGCATTGAGATGCATTATACTATAGTCGGTGCGATGGTGTCTTTAATAAATCGGCTGGACTTGTTTGTATAGAAAAAGTTGCTACGTACCTTAATTGTTCGACTAAGTGAGTGTTCCCCAACACGCTCAGTAAGCGCTACCTCAATACATAAATAGGGAAGGAGCGCTGAGACAGAAAAAGATCCCAAAGTGAGTTAAAACAAACCCGAAATACAAAGTGGAAAGATAAGATGCTTATTGCTAGAAGGGAATGCCGGCTACTCCCTAACTACAAGAAGGAGAAAGGAGCAGCGTAGAGAGCAGTGACAGCAGACAAAATAAGCCCAGCTGGTCTCTCACTACCAGGCAGTATGGTTAGAAACACCAAGAAGGATCCACTTCAGAATATCACCAGCAGGAAAGATCAGCAAGGGAAAGGTATAAATAGCAGCACCCAAAAAGTGATTGGGCAGCTCAGTGAACAAATGAAAACACCGCTACCTAAAAGAGTAACACAGTGGTGTAACTACAATAGTTGCAGGGTTTGCGATTGCACCCTGACCCTGGAGTGTAAGGGCCCCAATAGTCCCTTTGGTCTATATGAAATAACCAATACTATTAAAGACTTCCAATAATTGGGACCCCACTGGAGCTTTTGCATCGTGGTCTATGAGCTTCAAATTAAACCACTAATGACCGTAAATAATATTTATACAAGTTTCTCCAGTCTCCATGTCTCTGTCCTGATTCAGGGCTCCTCAGCATCCCTCCTCCTGCACAGGTCTCACACTGATTAGTACATGCTGCAGCGCTCCTAATAATCTGCAATTTCCAAAAGTGGTTTATCCCCAATCCCCAAAACTCATCAACTTTTAGTGTTTTTTTTTTAATATCTTCATCTAATAATCTTCTAGAGAGCCATAACCTTCCTATTCTTACTCTTTCCGGTGATATTTCGGCAGGTGTTTGCCGTGTGACCCGGACAGTGCGGGAAGCTTTTCATCACACAATGTATGGGGCTTTGTTAAAGGTTATTCCAAAAGTCGGTCACCTTCCAGAGAGAACACAAATAGAAGCAGAGAACAAAAGTAATTACACAATGATTTATAGACCTGTCGGAGTGGGGCCTTTACAGGGACATCAGCTATGATTTCTGTGGACGTCCGGGAATATCTATATTTTTTATTAATTAAAATCATCACATTGAGCCCTGTTGCAGGTTTCGTTCTTTAATCCAGCCAGGAGCCTGGAGCCAGAAGGCAGAGGGTTTGCAGCACCTGTAGTTGGGAAGACTGGCTGACCCTGGAGGGGCTCTCGATGGCGTGTCTGGTGCAGCCGCTGTCCTGGAGGTCTGGGCCTGTGATGGTGTGTCTGGTGCAGCCGCTGTCCTGGAGGTCTGGCCGCCTGTGATGGTGTGTCTGGTGCAGCCGCTGTCCTGGAGGTCTGGGCCTGTGATGGTGTGTCTGGTGCAGCCGCTGTCCTGGAGGTCTGGGCCTGTGATGGCGTGTCTGGTGCAGCCGCTGTCCTGCAGGTCTGGGCCTGTGATGGTGTGCCTGGTGCAGCCGCTGTCCTAGAGGTCTGGGCCTGTGATGGCGTGTCTGGTGCAGCCGCTATCCTGGAGGTCAGGGCCTGTGATGGCGTGTCTGGTGCAGCCGCTGTCCTGGAGGTCTGGGCCTGTGATGGTGTGTCTGGTGCAGCCGCTGTCCTGGAGGTCTGGGCCTGTGATGGTGTGTCTGGTGCAGCCGCTGTCCTAGAGGTCTGGGCCGCTGTGATGGTGTGTCTGGTGCAGCCGCTGTCCTGGAGGTCTGGGCCTGTGATGGTGTGTCTGGTGCAGCCGCTGTCCTGGAGGTCTGGGCCTGTGATGGGTGTCTGGTGCAGCCGCTGTCCTGGAGGTCTGGACCTGTGATGGTGTGTCTGGTGCAGCCGCTGTCCTGGAGGTCTGGGCCTGTGATGGCGTGTCTGGTGCAGCCGCTGTCCTGGAGGTCTGGGCCTGTGATGGTGTGTCTGGTGCAGCCGCTGTCCTGGAGGTCTGGGCCTGTGATGGTGTGTCTGATGCAGCCACTGTCCTGGAGGTCTGGGCCTGTGATGGGTGTCTGGTGCAGCCGCTGTCCTGGAGGTCTGGGCCTGTGATGGGTGTCTGGTGCAGCCGCTGTCCTGGAGGTCTGGCCGCCTGTGATGGCGTGTCTGGTGCAGCCGCTGTCCTGGAGGTCTGGCCGCCTGTGATGGCGTGTCTGGTGCAGCCGCTGTCCTGGAGGTCTGGGCCTGTGATGGTGTGTCTGGTGCAGCCGCTGTCCTGGAGGTCTGGGCCTGTGATGGGTGTGTCTGGTGCAGCCACTGTCCTGGAGGTCTGGGCCTGTGATGGTGTGTCTGGTGCAGCCGCTGACCTGGAGGTCGGGCCTGTGATGGCGTGTCTGGTGCAGCCGCTGTCCTGGAGGTCTGGGCCTGTGATGGTGTGTCTGGTGCAGCCGCTGTCCTGGAGGTCTGGGCCTGTGATGGGTGTGTGTCTGGTGCAGCCGCTGTCCTGCAGGTCTGGGCCTGTGATGGCGTGTCTGGTGCAGCGCTGTCCTGGAGGTCTGGGCCTGTGATGGCGTGTCTGGTGCAGCCGCTGTCCTGGAGGTCTGGGCCTGTGATGGCGTGTCTGGTGCAGCCGCTGTCCTGGAGGTCTGGGCCTGTGATGGTGTGTCTGGTGCAGCCGCTGTCCTGGAGGTCTGGGCCGCTGTGATGGTGTGTCTGGTGCAGCCGCTGTCCTGGAGGTCTGGGCCTGTGATGGTGTGTCTGGTGCAGCCGCTGTCCTGGAGGTCTAGGCCTGTGATGGCGTGTCTGGTGCAGCCGCTGTCCTGGAGGTCTGGGCCTGTGATGGTGTGTCTGGTGCAGCCGCTGTCCTGGAGGTCTGGGCCTGTGATGGTGTGTCTGGTGCAGCCGCTGTCCTGGAGGTCTGGGCCTGTGATGGTGTGTCTGGTGCAGCGCTGTCCTGGAGGTCTAGGACCTGTGATGGTGTGTCTGGTGCAGCCGCTGTCCTGGAGGTCTGGGCCTGTGATGGTGTGTCTGGTGCAGCCGCTGTCCTGGAGGTCTGGGCCTGTGATGGCGTGTCTGGTGCAGCCACTGTCCTGGAGGTCTGGGCCTGTGATGGTGTGTCTGGTGCAGCCGCTGTCCTGGAGGTCTGGGCCTGTGATGGCGTGTCTGGTGCAGCCACTGTCCTGGAGGTCTGGGCCTGTGATGGTGTGTCTGGTGCAGCCGCTGTCCTGGAGGTCTGGGCCCTGTGATGTGTGTCTGGTGCAGCCGCTGTCCTGGAGGTCTGGGCCTGTGATGGTGTGTCTGGTGCAGCCGCTGTCCTGGAGGTCTGGGCCTGTGATGGTGTGTCTGCTGCAGCCGCTGTCCTGGAGGTCTGGGCCTGTGATGGTGTGTCTGGTGCAGCCGCTGTCCTGGAGGTCTGGGCCTGTGATGGCGTGTCTGGTGCAGCCGCTGTCCTGGAGGTCTGGGCCTGTGATGGCGTGTCTGGTGCAGCCGCTATCCTGGAGGTCTGGGCCTGTGATGGTGTGTCTGGTGCAGCCGCTGTCCTGGAGGTCTGGGCCTGTGATGGTGTGTCTGGTGCAGCCGCTGTCCTGGAGGTCTGGGCCTGTGATGGCGTGTCTGGTGCAGCCGCTGTCCTGGAGGTCTGGGCCTGTGATGGCGTGTCTGGTGCAGCCGCTGTCCTGGAGGTCAGGCCTGTGATGGGTGTCTGGTGCAGCCGCTGTCCTGGAGGTCTGGGCCTGTGATGGGTGTCTGGTGCAGCCGCTGTCCTGGAGGTCTGGGCCTGTGATGGGTGTCTGGTGCAGCGCTGTCCTGGAGGTCTGGCCTGTGATGGTGTGTCTGGTGCAGCCGCTGTCCTGGAGGTCTGGGCCTGTGATGGTGTGTCTGGTGCAGCCGCTGTCCTGGAGGTCTGCCTGGATGGCTGTGTCTGGTGCAGCCGCTGTCCTGGAGGTCTGGGCCTGTGATGGCGTGTCTGGTGCAGCCGCTGTCCTGGAGGTCTGGGCCTGTGATGGGTGTCTGGTGCAGCCGCTGTCCACTGCGGAGGGTCTGTGGGCCTGGATGGGCGGTGTCTGTGTGCAGCCGCTGTCCTGGAGGTCTGGGCCTGTGATGGTGTGTCTGGATGCAGCCGCTGTCCTGGAGGTCTGGGCCTGTGATGGTGTGTCTGGTGCAGCCGCTGTCCTGGAGGTCTGGGCCTGTGATGGTGTTGTGCTGGTGCGAGGGGCCGCTGTCCCTGGAGGTCTGGGCCCTGTGATGGTGTGTCTGGTGCAGCCGCTGTCCTGGAGGTCTGGGCCTGTGATGGTGTGTCTGGTGCAGCCGCTGTCCTGGAGGTCTGGGCCTGTGATGGGTGTCTGGTGCAGCCGCTGTCCTGGAGGTCTGGGACCTGTGATGGTGTGTCTGGTGCAGCCGCTGTCCTGGAGGTCTGGGCCTGTGATGGCGTGTCTGGTGCAGCCGCTGTCCTGGAGGTCTGGCCTGTGATGGTGTGTCTGGTGCAGCCGCTGTCCTGGAGGTCTGGGCCTGTGATGGGTGTCTGGTGCAGCCGCTGTCCTGGAGGTCTGGGCCTGTGATGGGTGTCTGGTGCAGCCGCTGTCCTGGAGGTCTGGGCCTGTGATGGCGTGTCTGGTGCAGCCGCTGTCCTGGAGGTCTGGGCCTGTGATGGCGTGTCTGGTGCAGCCGCTGTCCTGGAGGTCTGGGCCTGTGATGGCGTGTCTGGTGCAGCCGCTGTCCTGGAGGTCTGGGCCTGTGATGGTGTGTCTGGTGCAGCCGCTGTCCTGGAGGTCTGGGCCTGTGATGGTGTGTCTGGTGCAGCCGCTGTCCTGGAGGTCTGGGCCTGTGATGGTGTGTCTGGTGCAGCCGCTGTCCTGGAGGTCTGGGCCTGTGATGGTGTCTGGTGCAGCCGCTGTCCTGGAGGTCTGGGCCGCCTGTGATGGCGTGTCTGGTGCAGCCGCTGTCCTAGAGGTCTGGGCCTGTAATGGCGTGTCTGGTGCAGCCGCTGTCCTGGAGGTCTGGGCCTGTGATGGTGTGTCTGGTGCAGCCGCTGTCCTGGAGGTCTGGGCCTGTGATGGCGTGTCTGGTGCAGCCGCTGTCCTGGAGGTCTGGGCCTGTGATGGTGGGTCTGGTGCAGCCGTTGTCCTGGAGGTCTGGGCCTGTGATGGTGTGTCTGGTGCAGCCGCTGTCCTGGAGGTCTGGGCCTGTGATGGTGTGTCTGGTGCAGCCGCTGTCCTGGAGGTCTGGGCCTGTGATGGCGTGTCTGGTGCAGCCGCTGTCCTGGAGGTCTGGGCCTGTGATGGTGTGTCTGGTGCAGCCGCTGTCCTGGAGGTCTGGGCCTGTGATGGCGTGTCTGGTGCAGCCGCTGTCCTGGAGGTCTGAGCCTGTGATGGTGTGTCTGGTGCAGCCGCTGTCCTGGAGGTCTGGGCCTGTGATGGTGTGTCTGGTGCAGCCGCTGTCCTGGAGGTCTGGGCCTGTGATGGCGTGTCTGGTGCAGCCGCTGTCCTGGAGGTCTGGGCCTGTGATGGCGTGTCTGGTGCAGCCGCTGTCCTGGAGGTCTGGGCCTGTGATGGCAGACTTGGAAGCGACTGGCGACCTGGAGACACGTGCTGAGGAGTCCTTGGGGGTGCATGGCTTGCCCTGGAGCATAGGTAGCTAAACCCGGGTCTGGGCCTGGTTCTGACCGGTGTCATATACCAATGCCGATGTGTGTCCCAGAATGTGTGCGGGGACAGTGTAGCGCAGCAGGAGCGCTGTGTGGTGGCTGTGAGCACATTAGCAGCCTGTATACATGGACTGAGCTACTCCAAGGGGAACTAGGCCAAGGAAAAGCCTGGCCCTGGGTCAGAGACTGTGTGAACAGGGGTGTACCGGCGGTGCCCAGATACCTGTGGGGCCATAAATGACCCATATGCTCCCTGTATAATGAGCACTGTAGGTATGTTAAGGTCGGCTTCACACCACCATTCAATCAGGTCTGGGGCTGTCCATGGTGAACCTGACAGCCCCAGACCAGATTTCGGCCCTATAGTAGGCTATGGGGCCGGATGGAGCTGGGTAGTAGCTATTTGCCATCCTGTTTCCATCTGCCCGGAAGGATCCGGGTGTATGCTTACAGCATTTTTGTGTCCGGGGCGAAAAATCTCCCCATCCAGGGCAATCCGGCGCTCCCTAACATGGGAGTCTATGGTGCTGGATTGCCCCTACTCCGGGAGAATCCGGGAGCCGGAGACCCGCGGCTGAAGTTCAATGTGAGATACGCTGAACTTCAGCACCGGGGAGCTGTCCCCTGTGAAGCGGTTCAGCACCGGGATGCTGTCCCCTGTGACACGGTTCAGCACCGGGGAGCTGTCCCCTGTGAAGTGGTTCAGCATCGGGGAGCTGTCCCCTGTGAAGCAGTTCAGCACCGGGGAGCTGTCCCCTGTGAAGTGGTTCAGCATCGGGGAGCTGTCCCCTGTGAAGCAGTTCAGCACCGGGGAGCTGTCCCCTGTGAAGCGGTTCAGCACCGGGGAGCTGTCCCCTGTGAAGCGGTTCAGCACCAGGGAGCAGTCCCCTGTGAAGCGATTCAGCATCGGGGAGCTGTCCCCTGTGAAGCGGTTTAGCACTGTGGAGCTGTCCTCTGTGAAGCGGTTCAGCACCGGGGAGCTGTCCCCTGTGAAGTGGTTCAGCACCAGGGAGCTGTCTCCTGTGAAGCGGTTCAGCACAGGAGAGCTGTCCCCTGTGAAGCGGTTCAGCACCAGGGAGCAGTCCCCTGTGAAGCGATTCAGCATCGGGGAGCTGTCCCCTGTGAAGCGGTTTAGCACTGTGGAGCTGTCCTCTGTGAAGCGGTTCAGCACCGGGGAGCTGTCCCCTGTGAAGGAGTTCAGCACTGGGGAGCTGTCCCCTGTGAAGCGGTTCAGCACCGGGGAGCTGTCCCCTGTGAAGCGGTTCAGCACCAGGGAGCTGTCCCCTGTGAAGGAGTTCAGGACTGGGGAGCTGTCCCCTGTGAAGCGGTTCAGCACCGGGGAGCTGACCACTGTGAAGCGGTTCAGCACCGGGGAGATGTCCCCTGTGAAGTGGTTCAGCACCGGGGAGCTGTCCCCTGTGAAGCAGTTCAGCACCAGGGAGCTGTCCCCTGTGACGCGGTTCAGCACCGGGGAGCTGTCCCCTGTGAAGCGGTTTAGCACTGTGGAGCTGTCCCCTGTGAAGTGGTTCAGCACCGGGGAGCTGTCCCCTGTGAAGCGGTTCAGCACTGGAGAGCTGTCCCCTGTGAAGTGGTTCAGCACCGGGGAGCTGTCCCCTGTGAAGCAGTTCAGCACCGGGGAGCTGTCCCCTGTGAATCGGTTCAGCACAGGGAAGCTGTCCCCTGTGAAGGAGTTCAGCACTGGGGAGCTGTCCCCTGTGAAGCGGTTCAGCACCGGGGAGCTGTCCCCTGTGAAGCGGTTCAGCACTGGGGAGCTGTCCCCTGTGAAGCGGTTCAGCACCGGGGAGCTGTCCCCTGTGAAGGAGTTCAGCACTGGGGAGCTGTCCCCTGTGAAGCGGTTCAACACCGGGGAGCTGTCCCCTGTGAAGGAGTTCAGGACTGGGGAGCTGTCCCCTGTGAAGCGGTTCAGCACCGGGGAGCTGTCCCCTGTGAAGCGGTTCAGCACCAGGGAGCTGTCCCCTGTGAAGCGGTTCAGCACCGGGGAGCTGTCCCCTGTGAAGGAGTTCAGCACTGTGGAGCTGTCCCCTGTGAAGCGGTTCAGCACCGGGGAGCTGTCCCCTGTGAAGCGGATCAGCACAGGGAAGCTGTCCCCTGTGAAGGAGTTCAGCACTGGGGAGCTGTCACCTGTGAAGTGGTTCAGCACCGGGGAGCTGTCCCCTGTGAAGCGGTTCAGCACTGGAGAGCTGTCCCCTGTGAAGCGGTTCAGCACCAGGGAGCTGTCCCCTGTGAAGCGGTTCAGCACCAGGGAGCTGTCCCCTGTGAAGCGGTTTAGCACTGTGGAGCTGTCCCCTGTTAAGTGGTTCAGCACTGTGGAGCTGTCCCCTGTTAAGTGGTTCAGCACCGGGGAGCTGTCCCCTGTGAAGCGGTTCAGCACTGGAGAGCTGTCCCCTGTGAAGCGGTTCAGCGTTCAGCACAGGGAGCTGTCCCCTGTGAAGTGGTTCAGCACGGGGAGCTGTCCCCTCTGAAGCGGTTCAGCACCGGGAGCTGTCCCCTCTGAAGCAGTTCAGCACTGGGGTCTGGTCTAGGATCTGTACACAGGGGGTCTGGTCTGGGGTCTGTACACAGGGGGTTTGGTCTGGGATCTGTATACTGGGGTCTGGTCTGGGATCTGTATACAGGGGGTCTGGTCTGAGGTCTGTACACAGGGGGTCTGGTCTGGGGTCTGTACACAGGGGATCTGGTCTGGGATCTGTATACTGGGGTCTGGTCTGGGGTCTGTATACAGGGGGTCTGGTCTGTGGTCTGTATACAGGGGTCTGGTCTGGGTCTGTATACAGGGAGTCTGGTCTGAGGTCTGTATACAGGGGGTCTGCTCTGGGGTCTGTATACAGGGGGTCTGGGGTCTGTATACAGGGGGGTCTGGTCTGTGGTCTGTATACAGGGGTCTGGTCTGGGGTCTGTGTATACAGGGGGTCTGGTCTGAGGTCTGTATACAGGGGTCTGGTCTGGGATCTGTATACAGGGGGTCTGTCTGGGATCTGTATACAGTGGGGTCTGGTCTGGGGGATCTGTATACTGGGGTCTGGTCTGGGGTCTGTATACAGGGGGTGTCTGGTTCTGTGGTCTGTATACAGGGGTCTGGTCTGGGAGGTCTCTGTATACATGGGGTCTGGTCTGAGGTCTGTATACAGGGGGTCTGCTCTGGGTCTGTATACAGGGGGTCTGGGGTCTGTATACAGGGGGTCTGGTCTGTGGTCTGTATACAGGGGTCTGGTCTGGGGTCTGTATACAAGGGGTCTGGTCTGAGGTCTGTATACAGGGGTCTGGTCTGGGATCTGTATACTGGGATCTGGTCTGGGATCTGTATACAGGGGGTCTGGTCTGGGATCTGTATACAGGGGGTCTGGTCTGGGGTCTGTATACAGGGGGTCTGGTCTGTGGTCGGTATACAGGGGGACTGATCTGGTGTCTGTATGCAGGGGGTCTGGTCTGTGGTCTGTATACAGGGGTCTGGTCTGGGGTCTGTATACAGGGGATCTGGTCTGGGGTCTGTATACAGGGGTCTGGTCTGGGGTCTGTATACAGGGGGTCTGGTCTGGGATCTGTATACAGGGGGTCTGGTCTGGGATCTGTATACTGGGGTCTGGTCTGGGATTTGTATACAGGGGGTCTGGTCTGGGGTCTGTATACAGGGGGTCTGGTCTGGGGTCTGTACACAGGGGTCTGGTCTGGGGTCTGTACACAGGGGTCTGGTCTGAGGTCTGTACACAGGGGGTCTGGTCTGAGGTCTGTACACAGGGGGTCTGGTCTGAGGTCTGTACACAGGGGGTCTGGTCTGAGGTCTGTACACAGGGGGTCTGGTCTGGGGTCTGTACACAGGGGATCTGGTCTGGGATCTGTATACTGGGGTCTGGTCTGGGATTTGTATACAGGGGGTCTGGTCTGGGGTCTGTATACAGGGGGTCTGGTCTGGGGTCTGTACACAGGGGTCTGGTCTGAGGTCTGTACACAGGGGGTCTGGTCTGAGGTCTGTACACAGGGGGTCTGGTCTGAGGTCTGTACACAGGGGGTCTGGTCTGAGGTCTGTACACAGGGGGTCTGGTCTGGGGTCTGTACACAGGGGATCTGGTCTGGGATCTGTATACTGGGGTCTGGTCTGTGGTCTGTACACAGGGGGTCTGGTCTGGTGTCTGTATACAGGGGGTCTGGTCTGAGGTCTGTACACAGGGGGTTTGGTCTGGGGTCTGTACACAAGGGGTCTGGTCTGGTGTCTGTATACAGGGGGTCTGGTCTGAGGTCTGTACACAGGGGGTTTGGTCTGGGGTCTGTACACAGGGGGTCTGGTCTGGGGTCTGTATACAGGGGGTTTGGTCTGGGGTCTGTACACAGGGGGTCTGGTCTGGGGTCTGTACACAGGGGGTCTGGTCTGTGGTCGGTATACTGGGGTCTGGTCTGGGGTCTGTATACAGGGGGTCTGGTCTGTGGTCTGTATACAGGGGTCTGGTCTGGGGTCTGTATACAGGGAGTCTGGTCTGGGGTCTGTATACAATGGAGCACATGACAGATGCTGAAGTCACTGATCCCCCGTCCATGATACCACTAGATTCATTATCACTAAGGGGAGGATTCATCAGAGCTGCCCATATCAACCAATCACAGCACAGCTTTCATTTCACCAGAGCTGTGTAACAGATGAAAGCTGGTCTCTGATTGGTTGCTGTAGGCATCACAGAAAGGCTGTGATAAATGAGGCCTGTAGGACGTGTTATTTACTTACATGACGTCATGAATATTTGATCACCGCAGCGCGGCTTCTGCCGGACGACTGCAAGGAAATGGTTCATTACACCGAGTCTCCTGAATAAACAGTAATCAGAACAAGGAAAATACATTATGTTCCCCATAATTAAAGGGTGAATTCAGGGGCGGACTGAGCCGGGTGGCAGGAATGCAGACGCCCCCCAGGCTGCTCCACAAGTAGCTGCTCAGGGCCGCCGGGAGAACGCACTGTACTTATGAATGTAACTTAACTCCCGCCGGGCCACTGTTCCTCTCACTCATCCAATAATGAGCAGGTGAGGTCACGTGTGTGGACACCCGCCGACACGGGGGCCCGATGAGCGAGGACGGGCGGCCACCTACCCCATTCTCATGTCTTGCGGCCTGTTATAGCGGGTACAATTGCCCAGGATCAGCTTTTAAAGGGGATTCATAAAATACCTATGTCCGAGGTAAATGGAGATGTGCCCGTGTGCCCCTCCGGCCACCCACCCTCCTTCTTCTTCCCTCCGATTAGACAATTAATTACCTATATTGTGTAACGAATGGGAGGTTTAAAACTAACAACAACATAAATAACATTTTTCCATCTTTCTTGGAGGAGCCCAAATTACCATAGGCCCACCGGGCAAATACCCGGCTTGCCTTCCTGTCAGTCCAGGCCTGGAGGAAACCCACCCTAAGGTCAGTTTAGCAATTTGCAAAGGCTGTAACTGTAAGAATGAACGTCACGCTGTATTATATTGCAGAATATGCTGGAATCTTTCCACCTGTCCCCCTGTACATGGATGCGGCTTGTTTGTGCCATCTTTGCGGTTTCGCTGACTGCGCAGTTTCCTGCCTTGATCTGGAGTATTGCATGTGAAGGCATCCGGGGCCCTCAGGAGAGGATTTAACCTCTGACCCCAGTCATCACATGATGCATTTCTTCCCTGGTAATAGGGTGCGAGGTGACAGCTGCTGAGCCCGAGATATTGAACTCATTAGTCACTGGGACTCGGGGAAGGAACGAACAGGATAGAAAATGAGGGAGAGCGAAATCGCCTGTGGAGAGAGAATATGACGAGGAAACGCTTTGATGTGATAAAGACTAAGGAGGCCGTGATGATATATTCACACCATGTACGAGAGCCAGCAGGAGGATGGGGGGCACAGGGGACGGGGGACACAGACCGCAGGAGGACGGGGGGCACAGGAGACGGGGGACACAGATTGCAGGAGATGGGGGGCACAGGGGACGGGGGACACAGACCGCAGGAGGACGGGGGGCACAGGAGACGGGGGACACAGATCGCAGGAGATGGGGGGCACAGGGGACGGGGGACACAGACCGCAGGAGGACGGGGGGCACAGGGGACGGGGGACACAGACCGCAGGAGGATGGGGGGCACAGGGGACGGGGGACACAGACCGCAGGGGACAGGGGGCACAGGCACAGGGGACAGGGGGCACAGGCACAGCGGACAGGGGGCACAGGCACAGGAGACGGGGGGCACAGGGGACGGGGGACACAGACCGCAGGAGACGGGGGGCACAGGGGACGGGGGGCACAGACCGCAGGAGACGGGGGGCACAGGGGACGGGGGGCACAGATCGCAGGAGACGGGGGGCACAGGGGACGGGGGACACAGACCGCAGGAGACGGAGACACAGGCACAGGGGGCAGAGGCATAGGGGATGGGGGGCACAGGGACAGGGGGCAGAGACCGCAGGAGACAGGGGCACAGGCCGCAGGAGGACGCGGGGCACAGGCCACAGGGGACGGGGGGCACAGGTCCAGGGGATGGGGGGCACAGACCACAGGAGACGGGGGCACAGTCACAGGGGACAGGGGGCACAGACCGCAGGAGATGGGGGCACAGACCGAAGGAGGACGGGGGGCACAGGCCGCAGGAGGACGGGGGGCACAGACCGAAGGAGGACGGGGGGCACAGGCCGCAGGAGGATGGGGGCACAGGCCGAAGGAGGATGGGGGGAACAGGCCGCAGGAGGACGGGGGGAACAGGCTGCAGGAGGACGGGGGGCACAGACCGCAGGAGGACGGGGGGCACAGGCCGCAGGAGGATGGGGGCACAGGCCGCAGGAGGATGGGGGACACAGACCGCAGGAGATGGAGACACAGGCACAGGGGACAGGGGGCACAGGGGGCAGAGACCGCAGGAGACAGGCGCACAGGCCACAGAAGGACGCGGGGCACAGGCCACAGGGGACGGGAGCACAGGTCCAGGGGACGGGGGGCACAGACCACAGAAGACGGGGGCACACGCACAGGGGACAGGGGGCACAGACCGCAGGAGACGGGGGCACAGACCGAAGGAGAACGGGGGGCACAGGCCACAGGAGGATGGGGGGCACAGGTCACAGGAGGATGGGGGCCACAGGCCGCAGGAGGACGGGGGGCACAGACCGAAGGAGGACGGGGGGCACAGGCCGCAGGAGGATAGGGGGCACAGGCCGCAGGAGGATGGGGGGAACAGGCCGCAGGAGGACGGGGGGAACAGGCCGCAGGAGGACGGGGGGAACAGGCCGCAGGAGGACGGGGCACAGGCCGCAGGAGGACGGGGGAACAGGCGGCAGGAGGACGGGGGCACAGACCACAGGAGGACGGGGGGAACAGGCCGCAGGAGGACGGGGGCACAGGCCGCAGGAGGACGGGGGGCACAGGCCGAAGGAGGACGGGGGCACAGACCACTGGAGGACGGGGGAACAGGCCGCAGGAGGACGGGGAGAACAGACCGAAGGAGGACGGGGGGCACAGACCGCAGGAGGACAGGGAGAACAGGCCGTAGGAGGACGGGGGCACAGGCCGCAGGAGGACGGGGGGCACAGACCGCAGGAGGACAGGGAGAACAGGCCGCAGGAGGACGGGGGGAACAGGCCGCAGGAGGACGGGGAGAACAGACCGAAGGAGGACGGGGGGCACAGACCGCAGGAGGACAGGGAGAACAGGCCGCAGGAGGACGGGGGCACAGGCCGCAGGAGGACGGGGGGAACAGGCTGCAGGAGGACGGGGGGAACAGGCCGCAGGAGGACGGGGGGAACAGGCCGCAGGAGGACGGGGGCACAGACTGCAGGAGGACGGGGGGCACAGGCCGAAGGAGGACGGGGGGGACAGAGCGCAGGAGGACGGGGGGCACAGGCCGAAGGAGGACGGGGGCACAGACCACTGGAGGACGGGGGAACAGGCCGCAGGAGGACGGGGAGAACAGACCGAAGGAGGACGGGGGGCACAGACCGCAGGAGGACAGGGAGAACAGGCCGTAGGAGGACGGGGGCACAGGCCGCAGGAGGACGGGGGGCACAGACCGCAGGAGGACAGGGAGAACAGGCCGCAGGAGGACGGGGGGAACAGGCCGCAGGAGGACGGGGAGAACAGACCGAAGGAGGACGGGGGGCACAGACCGCAGGAGGACAGGGAGAACAGGCCGCAGGAGGACGGGGGCACAGGCCGCAGGAGGACGGGGGGAACAGGCTGCAGGAGGACGGGGGGAACAGGCCGCAGGAGGACGGGGGGAACAGGCCGCAGGAGGACGGGGGCACAGACTGCAGGAGGACGGGGGGCACAGGCCGAAGGAGGACGGGGGGGACAGAGCGCAGGAGGACGGGGGGCACAGGCCGAAGGAGGACGGGGGGCACAGGCCGAAGGAGGACGGGGGGCACAGAGCACAGGAGACTCACTCCTGGATGGTTATTCCTACATGTTACATCTGTGTCTTACAGATCCGCTGTCATTTTATTGCTATTTCATAAATTAATAGAACACATGAAGATAAGACGCTGTAATATTCCGATCACAGGAATCGGCTTCTCTTTCCTCTTGGACTTCATGAGTGAAATCAGTATTTAGTGGTGATTGATATTCATCACCGGGGCAGGAGATGGCACTTGGTGCTTTTAAAATTCTAAAGGCTCCGTTACACGGTACGAGATCGTTAACGATATCACTGAAATGTCACAGGTTTGGAGTCGTTCCAGTGACATCGTTAGGACGTCGTTGTGTGTGACACCGAGACACGACTATGATAAGTTGTTGGATCGCTGATCACAGATTTGAGAACATGTTCATAAACCAGACGATCCTCGATCAGCCGACCTGCTGCATCGTTGTGTGTGACACCGCGATAACAATGTGAATAACAACTTCCCCTATTCACATCAGTGAACAAGTATTGATCGCTGGGTTGTGTGAGTGATCGCTGCTCGCTGGATCGTTGGTGCGTCGTCCACAATATCTAGACGTGACATCTCACCAGCGATATCTACACGATGTCCTAACAACCGCGGCCCACGAGATCATTGACTACATCGTTCCAACGTCGTGCCATGTAACGGTACCTTAAGGTAGACGGAGGAGCAGGAGGTGGAAAAAGACATTCTGCTGCAAGTTCTCCTGAGGGGGAGGAGCTGGAGGCGGAGACAACCATAGGAGGGAGGAGCTAGAGGAGGAGACTGACATTCTGCTGCAAGTTCTCCTGAGGGGGAGGAGCTGGAGGCGGAGACAACCATAGGAGGGAGGAGCTGGAGGAGGAGACTGACATTCTGCTGCAAGTTCTCCTGAGGGGGAGGAGCTGGAGGCGGAGACAACCATAGGAGGGAGGAGCTAGAGGAGACTGACATTCTGCTGCAAGTTCTCCTGAGGGGGAGGAGCTGGAGGCGGAGACAACCATAGGAGGGAGGAGCTAGAGGAGACTGATATTCTGCTGCAAGTTCTCCTGAGGGGGAGGAGCTGGAGGTGGAGACAACCATAGGAGGGAGGAGCTAGAGGAGACTGACATTCTGCTGCAAGTTCTCCTGAGGGGGAGGAGCTGGAGGCGGAGACAACCATAGGAGGGAGAAGCTAGAGGAGACTGATATTCTGCTACAAGTTCTCCTGAGGGGGAGGAGCTGGAGGCGGAGACAACCATAGGAGGGAGGAGCTGGAGGCGGAGACTGACATTCTGATGTAAGTTCTCATAAATGGGAGGAGCTGGAGGCAGAGACATCCATAGGAGGGAGGAGCTGGAGGAGGAGACTGACAATCTGCTGCAAGTTCTCCCGAGGGGGAGGAGCTGGAGGAGGAGACTGACATTCTGTTGTAAGTTCTCCTGAAACTTCAGTTACATTTCTCTACAATAATAATAATTTTATTTACATAGCGCCAACATATTCCGCAGCTTCACAATTCAGAGGGTATAAGATACAATAATATATCATAACATACAATACAATATGAGACAATCTATTATATAATCACGAATGGATTTCGCGCACCAAAGTCGCATGCGACTCAGCGTGGTCATGTGGATACGAAAAATGCATTGGCCGCGCAGCGGCCAATGCGACCAGTTGTAAGGGCACTCGCTATGCCCGCGCAGCGGGCATGGCGAGTCGCCTTAGCACCACGAAGCATTGGCCGCGAAGCGGCCATTGCGAGTCAGAGACTCGCTCGGCTAGAATCCCGATGCATTGTGCATCGGGCACCCATCTAGTACAAATATAATACAATACAGACCATAAGAGACGAAAAATAAATCCATCCCTGAGCCCCTGAGGAGTGCGGATCCTGATCACAAGAGCTTACAATCTGAGGAAATAGGGGAGTCACATAATGCTGCATGATCCGGTCACCAGCCGGGATCTCTACAAATACAGATAAAGTTGCTATATAATGCCTGAGGAGTGCAGACAGATGATACAAGAGGACAGAATGGGAGTATTATATAGATGAGGTGAGGTGATAGGCATCTATAGAGATGTGTTTGTAACGCTCGCTTAAAGCTATGGATATTTGGAATTGATTTAATTGTTTTTGGTAACCCGTTCAAGAGAATTGGTGCAGCTCGTGAGAAGTCCTGAAGGCGGGAAGGGAGGTTCGGATTGTAGATGATGTCAGTCTTAGGTCACTTTCGGAGCGGAGGACACGTGTAGGGCGATAGAGATTAGAGTTCTCTATAGAACTTTAGGGTCCTATCGTTACTCAAGCTCTTCACTGAGCCTCCATATACAGTGTGTGGTGATGCAACCCACGGCCGGGTGCATCACACAGGTGGTCGGTATATGACTCTGTTCACATGTATCCGGTTTTACTGTGGATGTGCTGTGCTAAACCTACCCGGAACACAGGGAGTTAACAGCTGAGAGTGAGTGCTGTGGACCTGACATGTTCATGAGCCTAATGAGCGGCTGGGAGTAATGTGTGTACTGATTACCTGGCAGCTCAGGTGGGGGGGGGGCAGGCAAGATAATAGCTATCCAGGTGTGAGATGTGGCAGACATCAGAGCAGGCTGCAGAGGAGACCAGAGACTGCAGAGTCCAGAGAGAGACCAGACATGATCCTCTGAGGGAGAGGACGTGGTTCAGGGGGGTCCCGTCCCCGTTGGGGGGATGAGGCAGGACGCCTGGCTCTCCATGCCGGAGACGCCGGCCCCTCTGAGCCGTGTGGAGCCTGTGACCAGACCGAGAGGTTAGTGGAGCACCTGGGTGTAAGGGGGGTCCTGGCTGAACTTATAGGGGGCTCCCTCTGTCCATGGTGGTGAGGTGCCATCCGGGATCTCTGCCTTTGTTGATGGGGGCTTGGAGGCAGCCGGGCATCATGGGCAGGGTCAGGAGACTTTGGGGGATACTTTGACTGCCCTGAAGCTCAGGTGGCTCCAGACCTGGTCTGGGCTAGAGGGCTGAAGTCCATGCCGGACTGTGCTGGTGTGAGTGGTCTGGGCCTGACAAGGCTGATGTCCATAGGAGTCCATGAGGGACTATGGAAGTGTATGACGGCCTAAGGAAAAAGGGGACATGTATGATGTTGTCCGTGTGTGAGTGCATTGGCTTATGTAAAAAGGGCCATGGAAGCATATGACAGCTTTAGGAGAACGGCTGTGTATGATGTGGGACCAGGAGGTCTGTGTGTGAATGGAGGCAGAGCAGAAGCCTCTGTGGGAGAGAGAAGACCAAGTCCTGGGAGAATGGAGCCGTGAGGCCAGACGACAGGGGTAATAGAGTACCGGGAGTTGGGAAGTGGGGCTGACCCTGGAGGGGCTCGCGAGTGCTAACCACTGAGCCATCATATACAGTGCTAACCACTGAGCCACCATATACAGTGCTAACCACTGAGCCACCATATACAGTGCTAACCACTGAGCCACCGTATACAGTGCTAACCACTGAGCCACCGTATACAGTGCTAACCACTGAGCCACCATATACAGTGCTAACCACTGAGCCACCATATACAGTGCTAACCACTGAGCCACCGTATACAGTGCTAACCACTGAGCCACCATATACAGTGCTAACCACTGAGCCACCATATACAGTGCTAACCACTGAGCCACCATATACAGTGCTAACTACTGAGCCACCATATACAGTGCTAACCACTGAGTCACCATATACTGTGCTAACCCTGAGCCTCCATATACAGTGCTAACCACTGAGCCACCATATACAGTGCTAACCACTGAGCCACCGTTTACAGTGCCAACCACTGAGCCACCATATACAGTGCTAACCACTGAGCCACCGTTTACAGTGCCAACCACTGAGCCACCATATACAGCGCTAACCACTGACCACCATATACAGTGCTAACCACTGAGCCACCATATACAGTGCTAACCACTGAGCCACCATATACAGTGCTAACCACTGAGCCACCATATACAGTGCTAACCACTGAGCCACCATATACAGTGCTAACCACTGAGCCACCATATACAGTGCTAACCACTGAGCCACCATTATACAGTGCTAACCACTGAGCCACCATATACAGTGCTAACCACTGAGCCACCATATACAGTGCTAACCACTGAGCCACCATATACAGTGCTAACCACTGAGCCACCATATACAGTGCTAACCACTGAGCCACCATATACAGTGCTAACCACTGAGCCACCGTATACAGTGCTAACCACTGAGCCACCGTATACAGGGCTAACCACTGAGTCACCATATACAGTGCTAACCACTGAGCCACCATATACAGTGCTAACCACTGAGCCACCATATACAGTGCTAACCACTGAGCCACCATATACAGTGCTAACCACTGAGCCACCATACAGTGCTAACCACTGAGCCACCATATACAGTGCTAACCACTGAGCCACCGTATACAGTGCTAACCACTGAGCCACCATATACAGTGCTAACCACTGAGCCACCGTATACAGTGCTAACCACTGAGCCACCATATACAGTGCTAACCACTGAGCCACCGTATACAGCGCTAACCACTGAGCCACCATACAGTGCTAACCACTGAGCCACCGTATACAGTGCTAACCACTGAGCCACCATATACAGTGCTAACCACTGAGCCACCATATACAGTGCTAACCACTGAGCCACCATATACAGCCTAACCACTGAGCCACCCATATACAGTGCTAACCACTGAGCCACCGTATACAGCGCTAACCACTGAGCCACCATACAGTGCTAACCACTGAGCCACCATATACAGTGCTAACCACTGAGCCACCATATACAGTGCTAACCACTGAGCCACCATACAGTGCTAACCACTGAGCCACCATATACAGTGCTAACCACAGCCACCGTATACAGTGCTAACCACTGAGCCACCATACAGTGCTAACTACTGAGCCACCATACACAGTGCTAACCACTGAGACACCATATACAGTGCTAACCACTGAGCCACCATATACAGTGCTAACCACTGAGCCACCATACAGTGCTAACCACTGAGCCACCGTATACAGTGCTAACCACTGAGCCACCGTATACAGTGCTAACCACTGAGCCACCGTATACAGTGCTAACCACTGAGCCACCGTATACAGTGCTAACCACTGAGCCACCATACAGTGCTAACTACTGAGCCACCATACAGTGCTAACCACTGAGCCACCATATACAGTGCTAACCACTGAGCCACCATATACAGTGCTAACCACTGAGCCACCGTATACAGTGCTAACCACTGAGCCACCATTTACAGTGCTAACCACTGAGACACCATATACAGTGCTAACCACTGAGCCACCATATACAGTGCTAACCACTGAGCCACCGTATACAGTGCTAACCACTGAGCCACCATTTACAGTGCTAACCACTGAGACACCATATACAGTGCTAACCACTGAGCCACCATATACAGTGCTAACCACTGAGCCACCATATACAGTGCTAACCACTGAGCCACCGTATACAGTGCTAACCACTGATCCACCATATACAGTGCTAACCACTGAGCCACCGTATACAGTGCTAACCACTGAGCCACCGTACAGTGCTAACCACTGATCCACCATATACAGTGCTAACCACTGAGCCACCGTATACAGTGCTAACCACTGAGCCACCATATACAGTGCTAACCACTGAGCCACCGTATACAGTGCTAACCACTGAGCCACCATATACAGTGCTAACCACTGAGCCACCATATACAGTGCTAACCACTGAGCCACCATATACAGTGCTAACCACTGAGCCACCATATACAGTGCTAACCACTGAGCCACCGTATACAGTGCTAACCACTGAGCCACCATATACAGTGCTAACCACTGAGCCACCATATACAGTGCTAACCACTGAGCCACCATATACAGCGCTAACCACTGAGCCACCGTATACAGTGCTAACCACTGACCACCATATACAGTGCTAACCACTGAGCCACCGTATACAGTGCTAACCACTGAGCCACCGTATACAGTGCTAACCACTGAGCCACCGTATACAGTGCTAACCACTGAGCCACCATATACAGTGCTAACCACTGAGCCACCATATACAGTGCTAACCACTGAGCCACCATATACAGTGCTAACCACTGAGCCACCATATACAGTGCTAACCACTGAGCCACCATATACATTGCTAACCACTGAGCCACCGTATACAGTGCTAACCACTGAGCCACCGTATACAGTGCTAACCACTGAGCCACCATATACAGTGCTAACCACTGAGCCACCATATACAGTGCTAACCACTGAGCCACCATATACAGTGCTAACCACTGAGCCACCATATACAGTGCTAACCACTGAGCCACCATATACAGTGCTAACCACTGAGCCACCGTATACAGTGCTAACCACTGAGCCACCATATACAGTGCTAACCACTGAGCCACCATATACAGTGCTAACCACTGAGCCACCGTATACATCGCTAACCACTGAGCCACCATATACAGTGCTAACCACTGAGCCACCATATACAGTGCTAACCACTGAGCCACCATATACAGTGCTAACCACTGAGCCACCATGCTGCACAATTTTGAGAAGAGGTACCACTGTATAAATGTATATCACGTTGTACGTTGTTTAATTGGATCAAACGGTCGTGTGCAGAACCCTATAGGCAAACATTGGTCTGAGCATGCATATTATCGGATTACACTTGGAGCAATAATACGTCATGTGACCCGGGCCTTTTGTGGGTTTTGATTTCTTCTCTAACCTATAACACCACTGATACCTAACACCTCGCCAGTGGGTCACGATATATTCAATGGTCACAACTGTGAGTATACGGTGATAGAGTCACATAACATTAATGGTGAAGGATCAACCGGGGAAAAATAGTGAGAGAACAACTGAATGTAATGATGACTGTGATAAACGTTAATCACCCGAGGCCTCAGCATTAATTATTAAAGAGGACAAATGGGTGGAACGATTGGTGTTTATCTGTGATCAATAATCTGTGTCTCCATAGCTGTATACTGCGGAGTCTGTGACCACCGCGCCTGGCTGTATACTGCGGAGTCAATGGACCAACGTTGGTGTTACTGGATCCTGTGTTCACTAGCTGTATACTGCGGAGTCTGTGACCACCGCGCCTGGCTGTATACTGCGGAGTCTGTGACCACCGCGCCTGGCTGTATACTGAGGAGTCTGTGACCACCGTGCCTGGCTGTATACTGCGGAGTCTGTGACCACCGCGCCTGGCTGTATACTGCGGAGTCTGTGACCACCGCGCCTGGCTGTATACTGAGGAGTCTGTGACCACCGTGCCTGGCTGTATACTGCGGAGTCTGTGACCACCGCGCCTGGCTGTATACTGCGGAGTCTGTGACCACCGCGCCTGGCTGTATACTGCGGAGTCTGTGACCACCGCGCCTGGCTGTATACTGCGGAGTCTGTGACCACCGCGCCTGGCTGTATACTGCGGAGTCTGTGACCACCGCGCCTGGCTGTATACTGCGGAGTCTGTGACCACCGCGCCTGGCTGTATACTGCGGAGTCTGTGACCACCGGCCTGGCTGTATACTGCGGAGTCTGTGACCACCGCGCCTGGCTGTATACTGCGGAGTCTGTGACCACCGTGCCTGGCTGTATACTGCGGAGTCTGTGACCACGTGCCTGGCTGTATACTGCGGAGTCTGTACCACGTGCCTGGCTGTATACTGCGGAGTATGTGACCACCGCGCCTGGCTGTATACTGCGGAGTCTGTGACCACCGCGCCTGGCTGTATACTGCGGAGTCTGTACCACGTGCCTGGCTGTATACGCGGAGTCTGTGACACGTGCTGGCTGTATACTGCGGAGTCTGTGACCACGTGCTGCTGTATACTCGGATCTGTACATGTGCTGGCTGTTATACGCGGTCTTGACCATTGCTGTATACGCATTGTTAGTTGTATTCCCCTGGAAATTAGCAAGAAAATTTGTGCTAAATTCCTCAGCTAGGGTGTGACCCAGTCACTACTTACAGGAATATAGGCAGCAAGCAAGTCAGCTAATCTGGGGTCAGGTTCCAGAAGAGCACGTAGTATTCTGGGAGTAGACAGAGATGTAGTCGTACAATGGTCCAGGGTCAGGTTCCAGGACAGCATTTAGTATTTATGGAGCAGTCAGAGACATAGTGATGCAATGGTCCAGGGTCGGGTTACAGGAGCTTGTAGTGTTCAGGAAGTAGACAGAGACGTAGTCATGGAACAGTCCAGGGTCAGGTGCCAGGAGCTTGTAGTATTCAGTGAGTAGACAGAGACCTGGTCATGCAATGGTCCAGGTTAGGTTCCAGGAGAGCTTGTAGTATTCAGGAGTAGACAGAGACATAGTCATGCAACAATCCAAGGTCAGTTTCCAGGAGAATCATAGTATTCAGGGAGTAGACAGAGACGTAGACTTCAATGTTTCAGTGTCAGATTCCATGAGAGCTTGTAGTATTTAGGGAGTAGGCAGAGATGTAATCATGCAACAGTCCAGAGTCAGGCTCCAGGAGAGCTTGTGGTATTCAGTGAGTGAGTAGATAGAGACATGGTCATGCAATGGTTCATGGTCAGGTTTTAAGGAAAGCACGAAGAGGAATCAGGGAGTCAACAGAGACCTATTCAGATCACGGTGCAGGGGTCAAAATATAGTGACCCCTGTAGCCAAAAAAAACTTGATAATGGCGGTGATTGCCTGTGGTTGTCACGTTGTGTTCGGTTGCTGCACTGTCGCTTCTTCTGGTGATTAATGGCAGGGAAGATCCCGAGCTGAGCCAGGACTACATCACTGATCGGGGAAGTTACTTCATTTAAGAAGGAATTATCCAAATAGTGACAACCCTAATCATTTCCAAAATATGATTCTGGGGTATCTCAGATTATGGCATTAGCTGTGAATTATAATTTCAGGCTGTGGTGTCGGATTTCTTTACCCCTTAGAGGACTCATGAGAATCTACTGGGGATGTGAAGGGGGCTGGGTGGAGATCCTTATGTTTAACTGGGATGCGACTCTTTACTGAAATAGAACTTAGTGACTCGCTCAGAAAGGATGAGGATTGATGAGTTATGAGACTCTCATACTGCGGAAAATCATTACTTGGCTCAAACTCATGTTCATTCACATCACTGTAGGGCAATAATGGAGTCAAAATGATACAACGGCCTCAGCTCTGGTTTATTAATGCAGACGTTTCTTACTTTAGCATAAATAATGCTTAAAATGTAATAAATCAAGGTTCAGGTCATGTTCCAGGAGAGCTTGTAGTATTCAGGGAGTAGACAGAGAAAAAAAGTCATGCAATGGTCCAGGGTAAGGTTCTAGGAGAGTTTGCAGTATTCAGGAAGTAGACAGAGACACGGGTCACTTTCCAGGAGAGCTCATAGTATTCAGGGAGTAGACAGAGATGTAGTCATGCAACGATCAAGGGTCAGGTTCCAGGAGGAATCATAGTATTCATGGAGTAGATAGAGACGTGGTCATGCAACAATCCAGGTAAGGTTCCAAGTGAGCTCAGTATTCAGGGAGTAGACAAAGATGTAGTCATGCAATATCCAGGGTATTCCAGGAGAGCTCATATATTCAGGGAGTAGACAAAGACGTAGTCATGCAATAGTCCAGGGTAAGGTTCCAGGAGAGCTCATAGTATTCAGGGAGTAACAGAGACCATATCTAGCAATGGTACAGGGTCAGGTTCCATGAGAGCTATTTTCCATGAGCACCATGTTTTCTTTCATGTGATTTATGTAAATTCCTGATTATCCGACCTTATGGAGCAGATGACCCAGGAGGCCCCTTCCAACTCTATGATCAACATAAAATCATGATGGAAAATGTAGCAAAACATGAACATAGGATAGGAGGTATTTTTTCAACAGATTTGTCTGATCTTTAGATTTATCAGACTCAGGGGTGGACTGGGCCGGGGGGCTGGGGGGAGGATGCCCCCTTGACTGCATTATTTGTTATAGTATCACAGGATGTAGCTGTTTTATGTGGTTTTCCAGTCTTCATACAACGTTGAGGTTCCTGGAGACATTAGTGCAGTTTGCTTTGACTTCTTAGAACCGGATGATCTTCACGTCCTTCCGTCCTACCGCACTGGGATGGCGGCCACCTGGACAACTGAGAAAGCTACAGGCACTATAAGTATTAAAAACTACATTGTAATTGCCTTGTATACGAGATTACAGTGACATGCAAAAGTATGGACACCCCTGGTCAAAGTTCTGTTATTGGGACCAGTTAAGAAAGCTGAAGAGTAAATAAAGTGGAGGATGACACATTTTCTTGGTATTTTAGGCAAAAAAAAAAATATTTTCATCTTTAACATTTTAATAATTACAAAAAGGAAACAGGGCCAATGCAAAAGTGTGTGCACCCTTGGAAATGTGTGTGCTCAGATAACGTTTGACCAAGGTTTCAGACTTTGATTATCCTGTAGGGTTACGGCTTGTTCACTGGCTGGTGATGCAAACTTCACAGCTTTATTAAAACCTCCCTAACCTTGTGTCCAAAGACAGCCGCCATGGGATCTTCTAAGCAGCTGCCGAGCACTCTGAAAATGGTGGAGGCCACAACGCAGGAGAAGGCGGTCAGAAATTGTTTTCAAGTTATCCTTTCCTCAGTTCGAAATGTAATTAAGAAACAGCAGTTATTAGGAGCAGAGGAGGTCAAGATAAGGTCTGGAAGAAACAAGTGTATTGTGCCAAGAACTGATCATGTTTGGGGTAAATGACATAATACTGCACAGAGGCCCACTGGGAGATTCCCCTGCCATCCCGCCAGCCAGTCCAAGCCTTCATTTACCTCTGCTTCTATATAATAATATACTGGGTACTTTGTAAGATGAATGATGAGATGGTTCCTTTATCTCTATATAGTGAAACAAGTGTATTGTGACAACTACTGATCATGTTGGGGGTAAATGATATCCTACTGCACAGAGGCCCACCGGGAGATTCCCCTGCCCTCCCACCGGCCAGTCCAAGCTTTCATTTACCTGTGCTTCTATATAATAATATACTGGGTACTTTGTACGATGAATGATGAGATGGTTCCCTTATCTCTATATAGTGAAACATGTGTATGGGGCCAACTACTGATCATGTTAGGTGATAAGTGACGTATTACTGCAGAGAGGCCCACTGGGATATTTCCCTGCCCTCCCGCCGGCCAGTCCAATCCTTTTATACCTCTGCTTCTATATAATAATATACTGGGTAGTTTAATGAGATGATTCCTTTATCTCTGCATAGTGAAACAAGTGCATTGTGCCAACTACTGATCATGTTGGGGGATAAGTGATGTCCTACTTTAAAAAGGCCCACCAGGAGATTCCCCTGCCCTCCCGCCGGCCAGTCTGAGCCTTCATTTGCCTCTTCTATATAATAATATACTGGGTAGTTTGTAAAATGAATGATGATGATTTCTTTATCTCTACACAGTAAAACAAGTGTATTGTGCCAACTGCTGATCATGCTGGGGATTAAATTACATCCTACTGCAAAAAGGCCCACCAGGAAATTCCCCTGCCCTCCCGCCGGCCAGTCCGAGCCTGGATGGAGGCGATTGGTTTATAGAATCATTGGCTTGTTGAAGAATGGGGACACCAGTAGTGACTCAGCTGACCGCTAATGGAGCAGTCTTGGGCATCTGGAGACTTTACTGACCCTTGATAAGGCATAAAAATGAAAATAACATAAAAGCTCCTTTAAACCATAAATTCAACCCAAGAATCTGAAGTTACATCAAATCCCAACACTGAGATCAGGAAATGTTCTTGACAAGTCACTTCCCACCACTGATCTGTAGACAGCGACGCTCTTGTGTTCAGTTTATGGAAAGCAAAGAGACAGATATCATCTCCACTCCGGATAAAGGGACTGAAGAGGTAATGAATGGCGGCAACATGACAGGGTGACGCGGGAATCTCACAATCTGAGGCCACCGGCGTCTGCTGATATTCAAGACCTTCAGGTTGTAAAGAACGTCCCTAAATGATAGCAGGAGACGGTAAATGACATGTAACAGAGCTGATCGCTGGAAGATGCTGGATCACGAGACGCCTCGGAGATCCCTGCCATTATGAAAAACACATAAAAAATGTCCTATCCTCGTCCTCGCCTCGTTCTGTCCTCGTCTTGGCATCATTCTGGCCTCAACTTGACCTTGTCCTGTCCTTATCCTCGCCTTATTCTGTCCTCGTCTTGGCATCATTCTGGCCTCAACTTGACCTTGTCCTGTCCTTATCCTCGCCTTATTCTGTCCTCGTCTTGGCATCATTCTGACCTTGTCCTATCCTTATCCTGGCATCATTCTGTCCTCGTCTTTGCATCATTCTGTCCTCATCCTGACCTTGTCCTGTCCTTATCCTCGCTTCATTCTGACCTTGTCCTATCCTTATTCTGGCATCATTCTGTCCTCGTCTTGGCATCATTCTGTCCTCATCCTGATCTTGTCCTGTCCTTATCCTCGCCTTATTCTGTCCTCGTCTTGGCATCATCCTGACCTTGTCCTGTCCTTATCCTCGCTTCATTCTGACCTTGTCCTATCCTTATTCTGGCATCATTCTGTCCTCGTCTTGGCATCATTCTGTCCTCATCCTGATCTTGTCCTGTCCTTATCCTCGCCTCATTCTGTCCTCGTCTTGGCATCATTCCAACCTTGTCCAATCCTTATCCTCGCCTCATTCTGTCCTCGTCTTGGCATCATTCTGACCTTGTCCAATCCTTATCCTGGCATCATTCTGTCCTCAGCCTGACCTTGTCCTGTCCTTATCCTCACCTCGTTCTGTCCTCGTCTTGGTATCATTCTGGCCTCATCCTGACCTTGTCCTGTCCTCATCCTGGCCTCGTTCTGGCTCTTTTATAGAGATGCATCGAATGCTTGTGATGTAACTTTTAACTTCCAGCCAGGGAGAGTTATGGGCACTAGATGGCGCCGTGAGAAGAGTATATTACTGCAGTCAGGGGCCATAAATTAAACAAAGCGATGCCTCCAGTGATGCTTATACCCTTGAGAATTAATCAATGACTTATGACCATATTGAAGTTTAGCTCAACTTTGATGTGTTCATAAATCTATGTGAGTAGCTCAGATAAGATAAGAATTACTAATGAGGACCAGTTCACTGATAGATTCCCAGTTAACTCATTCTCCATCCAGCACAAGCGATGTATCATTTTCTTTAATAAAACCCAATTGCAAATATTTTTCAGCCCATAATACATGCAATTAAGAAATAAATGTCCTCATCCAATGATTTAAGGGTCTTGCCCCAATCCTCCGGGCACAACCTGTACAATGGAAACATCATGGATATTATTATTATTATTATTATTATTATGAATAATACACACAATACAGTAAAGAGGGTAAAATATTCGGAATGGAATAGGAAGCTCCTGTCTATCCGGGGAACACAGCGCAGATTCCTGACTGCCAGGAGCCTTGAACCGTCGCTCGTTCCCTCCTGCATTTTGCTGTGTCGGCGTTTCGATTTCAGCTGAGATTGGAAAAATACAATTGATCAGGATGAGTTAACAAGAAAGAGAAGCGAGGAGTGACTGAGACATTGTATCACCACAACGCCAGGTTAAAGCGTGATAAATGGGATGAGGTGTTCTGTTCGCTCCTTGAATGTTCTGTTCGCTCCCTGGATCCTCAGACAATGGAGACAGTAAATGAGTTTTTCATTCTTCGGTTTCCTGTTTATTTGTCTGATCGCGGCGCAGGCGGCTCGGCTTTATTTCAAAGCTTCGCGGCATGAAAACGCTCATAGGGAACACATCCGACCTGCCAGGGCCGGTAATGAACGTGAGGTCTGGGGCAGGGCGCGGAGTATTCACTCTTCTATCCAGTACACTTCTAGAGGAATAACATCAACCTGGCAATGAAAAGGTTAAAACTAACTAAAACGTTTGGGACCGATTAAATGAATGTATCATTTTTGTACAATGGCGTAACTTCAAACTCAATGTGGATTCAGGGTCTCTTTCCTTCATCATGTTGCTCTTATATGAGGTAGCAAAAACCTGCTGACCAGTGGGGTAACTTGAAGCTGATGGGCCCCATTCCAATGCTCCATCGGGGCCCCCAATTATTGCAAACTTATAGCATAGTCTTTTAGGCCAAAGGCACTTGGGCCCCAGGCTCCAGGGCCCCAGTGCGATAGCAGCCCCTGCTCCTGTTGTAGTTATGTCCCTGGGTTTCATTGAAAGTGTTGCATCTTTTGGCTTTTAGGGTCTTTCTTACAACATTAAATCAACCAAAAAGGAATTTGGAAAAAGAAAACAAGAAAGAGTTACAATGTCTCCGGTCAGGACGGCTCGCTGACAGGTTCTCAGGTGACTCATTGTGCAAACAGTAATAAATAGCGCAATGCAGAGAATACAGAAGGTGAAGGGTGCAACATTCTATAAAGGGAATCTGTCAGCAGCAGGGAAGAAACTACAACAGGTGCAGGGGTTCTAATCACACCCGGGCCCTGGAGTCTAGAGGGCCCCAAAAGCCCTTTTGGCCTAAAGTAAAAGACAATGCTATTACAGATATCTACTTAACATGTTTTTCTGATAGTACATAGTCTTTACTATAAGAGCAGTGACACTATGGATTATTTACTGTAAGAGCAGTGACACTATGGATTCTTTACTGTAAGAGCAGTGACACTATGGATTATTTACTGTAAGAGCAGTGACACTGTGGATTCTTTACTGTAAGAGCAGTGACACTATGGATTCTTTACTGTAAGAGCAGTAACACTATGGATTATTTACTGTAAGAGCAGTGACACTATGGATTCTTACTGTAAGAGCAGTGACACTATGGATTCTTTACTGTAAGAGCAGTGACACTATGGATTCTTACTGTAAGAGCAGTGACACTATGGATTCTTTACTGTAAGAGCAGTGACACTATGGATTCTTTACTGTAAGAGCATGACACTATGGATTACTTTACTGTAAGAGCAGTGACACTATGGATTCTTTACTGTAAGACAGTGACACTATGGATTCTTTACTATAAGAGCAGTGACACTATGGATTCTTTACTGTAAGAGCAGTGACACTATGGATTCTTTACTGTAATGAGCAGTGACACTATGGATTCTTTACTATAAGAGCAGTGACACTATGGATTCTTTACTATAGAGCAGTGACACTATGGATTATTTACTGTAAGAGCAGTGACACTATGGATTCTTTACTATAAGATCAGTGACACTATGGATTATTTACTGTAAGAGCAGTGACACTATGGATTCTTTACTGTAAGAGCAGTGACACTATGGATTCTTTACTGTAAGAGCAGTGACACTATGGATTCTTTCCTGTAGAGCAGTGACACTATGGATTCTTTACTGTAAGAGCAGTGACACTGTGGATTCTTTACTGTAAGAGCAGTGACACTATGGATTCTTTACTGTAAGAGCAGTGACACTATGGATTCTTTACTGTATGAGCAGTGACACTATGGATTCTTTACTGTAAGAGCAGTGACACTGTGGATTCTTTACTGTAAGAGCAGTGACACTATGGATTCTTTACTGTAAGAGCAGTGACACTATGGATTCTTTACTGTAAGAGCAGTGACACTATGGATTCTTTACTATAAGAGCAGTGACACTATGGATTCTTTACTGTAAGAGCAGTGACACTATGGATTCTTTACTGTAAGAGCAGTGACACTATGGATTCTTTACTGTAAGAGCAGTGACACTATGGATTCTTTACTGTAAGAGCAGTGACACTATGGATTCTTTACTGTAAGAGCAGTGACACTATGGACTCTTTACTGTAAGAGCAGTGACACTATGGATTCTTTACTGTAAGAGCAGTGACACTATGGACTCTTTACTGTAAGAGCAGTGACACTATGGATTCTTTACTGTAAGAGCAGTGACACTATGGATTCTTTACTGTAAGAGCAGTGACACTATGGATTCTGTACTGTAAGAGCAGTGACACTATGGATTATTTACTGTAAGAGCAGTGACACTATGGATTCTTTACTGTAAGAGCAGTGACACTATGGACTCTTTACTGTAAGAGCAGTGACACTATGGATTCTGTACTGTAAGAGCAGTGACACTATAGATTATTTACTGTAAGAGCAGTGAGGCTATGGATTCTTTACTGTAAGAGCAGTGACACTATGGATTCTTTACTGTAAGAGCAGTGACACTATGGATATTTTACTGTAAGAGCAGTGACACTATGGATTCTTTACTGTAAGAGCAGTGACACTATGGATTCTTTACTGTAAGAGCAGTGACACTATGGATTCTTTACTGTAAGAGCAGTGACACTATGGATTCTTTACTGTAAGAGCAGTGACACTATGGATTCTTTACTGTAAGAGCAGTGACACTATGGATTCTTTACTGTAAGAGCAGTGACACTATGGATTCTTTACTGTAAGAGCAGTGACAGTTTTGCTGTAAATCTTGATCGTTGTGTTACTTTGTAGCGGCTTTATTGTGTGTTGATGTCTCCACTGTATTGTAACGTTGTGCAGAATATGTTGGCGTTTTATAAATAAATTGATTATAATTATTACTATTAAGCTCCGGAGTCTCCGGTTTCCACATTTTGGGGCTGTTTACGCCTCGTCTATAAATCTCACCGCAGGATTCACAAATCTCTGGGGAAAAGGAAAAACAGATTTTTGCCTTTCAAGATATTTCTGAGAAACAGCTGGAAGGAGCCGCTTAATCCCCGCGCCGCTCCGCCGCGTCACGTGTCACCCGCTATCGGGCACCGCGGGGCGATCACACTGTGCTTTATTACAGACCAGGACATCATAGAGGGATAGAGAGCAATGAAAAGGAAAAATGGCGCCATACTGGAGGAGTAACGCATTCATTCATCGCTCCGCCGGACCCGTGATGATCCAGAACCTGCCCAGATCTGAGACAGAGGTCATCATGGTCACATCCGGATCCTTAATGGCTTCATTATTTGCCTTATATCTGATACGTGATGGATATGTATTACATATATGCAACATTGGTTCCTCCACAGAGTAGTGCCACCCTAAGAACAGCTAGAACAGGGATGAATCAGACAGTAGTGACCGAAGGGCCCCTCACGGGCAACATTTTGGGCCCCCCTGAGACTCTGCCCAGTTTCCTCCCCAGCTCCACCCCCATCCCAGCTCTGCCTCCATCCCAGCATCACCTCCATCCCAGCTTCACCTCCACCTCAGCTCCACCTCCATCCCAGCTCCGCCACATCCCAGCTTCACCTCCACCTCAGCTCCACCTCCATCACAGCTCCGGCTCAACCCCTGCTCCACCTCCATCACAGCTCTGCCTCCACCCCAGCTCCGCCACATCCCAGCTCCACCTCCACCTTAATTTCCCCTCCACCCCAGCTCCGCCTCCACTCCACCTTCATCCCCCTCCACCTCAGCTCCACCTCCATCACAGCTCCACCTTCACCCCAGTTCCGCCTCCACCTCAGCTCCACCTTCATCCCACCTCTTCCTCCACCCCTGCTCCATTTCCACCCCAGCTCCGCTTCCATCCCAGCTCCGCCACATCCCAGCTCCACCTCAATTTCCCCTCCACCTCACCTCCACCTTCACCCCTGCTCCGCCTGCACTCCACCTCAGCTCCACCTCCATCCCAGCTCCACCTCCACCTCAACTCCCCCTCCACCTCAGTTCCACCTTTACCCCAGCTCCACCTTCACCCCAGCTCCACCTCAGCTCCGCCTCCTTCCCAGCTCCACCTCAACTCCCCCTCCACCTCAGCTCCACCTTCACCTCAACTCCACCTTCACCTCATCTCCGCCTCCATCCCAGCTCCACCTCCACCTTAGCTCCACCTCCATCCCAGCTCCATCTCCTTCCAAGCTCCACCTCAACTCCCCCTCTACCTCAGCTCCACCTTCATCCCAGCTCCGCCTCCATTCTTCAAACCTTCCACAGTTCCACCGCACATGGATTGGAAAAACTCCACTTCTGCACCACATCCCGACTCCTCGCCATTCACACTAACTCCCACATGCCGTCTTCTCCCCGTGTGTTGATATCACTGAAGGTTCTGCAGAAAAAATTCACTTATACTGAGCTCACATGGTCGTGACATTACACAGGCACCATAGGACCATAATGGGCAAAACTCATTGGAGAACTAATGGTGAATGACCTATGGGGACGTCACGACCATGTGACAGTAATGGGCGGAGCTCAGTATAGGAAAATGAGCAAGAAGTGGTAAAGACTTCACGCTACTGGGATCAAGTATCACTCAAGATGCAGGGACCACACCAGAAGTCTATAGGAGAAAATCTATGGGCAAATCAACAATGAAGTCACTGGACGAGGTTTTCACATCATGTAACCTTTCACTAATGATGGAGACACGGCTCGTACATAGTCTGGTCTTTTCTGTAGTAACATTTCACTGGTGATGGAGACACGGCTCATACATAATCTGGTCTATTCTGTAGAAACATTTCACTGGTGATGGAGACACGGCTCGTACATAGTCTGGTCTATTCTATAGTAACATTTCACTGGTGATGAAGACACGGCTCGTACATGTCTGGTCTATTCTATAGTAACATTTCACTGGTGATGGAGACATGGCTCGTACATAGTCTGGTCTATTCTATAGTAACATTTCACTGGTGATGAAGACACGGCTCGTACATGTCTGGTCTATTCTATAGTAACATTTCACTGGTGATGGAGACATGGCTCGTACATAGTCTGGTCTATTCTATAGTAACATTTCACTGGTGATGAAGACACGGCTCGTACATGTCTGGTCTATTCTATAGTAACATTTCACTGGTGATGGAGACATGGCTCGTACATAGTCTGGTCTATTCTATAGTAACATTTCACTGGTGATGGAGACACGGCTCGTACATAGTCTGGTCTATTCTATAGTAACATTTCACTGGTGATGGAGACATGGCTCGTACATAGTCTGGTCTATTCTATAGTAACATTTCACTGGTGATGGAGACACGGCTCGTACATAGTCTGGTCTATTCTATAGTAACATTTCACTGGTGATGGAGACATGGCTCGTACATAGTCTGGTCTATTCTGTAGTAACATTTCACTGGTGATGAAGACACGGCTCGTACATAGTCTGGTCTATTCTGTAGTAACATTTCACTGGTGATGAAGACATGGCTCGTACATAGTCTGGTCTATTCTGTAGTAACATTTCACTGGTGATGGAGACACGGCTCATACATAGTCTGGTCTATTCTATAGTAACATTTCACTGGTGATGGAGACACGGCTCGTACATAGTCTGGTCTATTCTATAGTAACATTTCACTGGTGATGGAGACAAGGCTCGTACATAGTCTGGTCTATTCTGTAGTAACATTTCACTGGTGATGAAGACACGGCTCGTACATAGTCTGGTCTATTCTGTAGTAACATTTCACTGGTGATGAAGACACGGCTCGTACATAGTCTGGTCTATTCTGTAGTAACATTTCACTGGTGATGGAGACACGGCTCATACATAGTCTGGTCTATTCTATAGTAACATTTCACTGGTGATAAAGACATAGCTCATACATAGTCTGGTCTATTCTGTAGTAAGATTTCACTGGTGATGAAGACACGGCTCGTACATAGTCTGGACTATTCTGTAGTAACATTTCACTTGTGATGAAGACACGGCTCGTACATAGTCTGGTCTATTCTGTAGTAACATATAGAAGTGACACTTGGACGATAAAGGAACAAGACAGAAGAATCAACGCCTTCATAATGTGGAGCTGGAGAGGGATGTTATCAATACCATGGAGGGCAAGAACCAACCAGACGTCACTGGATGGAAGAATCACCAAGATACGACTTATCTACACATCATGCAAAGAGAGGAATAACTGGAGAAGGAGATAATGGTGGGAAGAAGAGAAGGAACAAGGCAAAGAGGAAGACCAGCAACCAGATGGCTTGGTACAGTCAAGATAACAACAGAGAAGACCCCGGTGGACCTATCTAGGCTTGGAGAAGACCCTGTGGACCTATCTAGGATACATATAGACTGCGTATGATGGAGCTTCATGCAGAGTGTTCATTCATCTAGTCGTCATGGCTCGACATCAAGCTGAAGGTTGGTAAATAATAAAGTAATAGACTAGGGTTATAAGGTCACTGGTGATGTGCGGGCAGATGCACATTTCTCATGAAGCACCCCCTGCAGGAAATAAAGGGTATTACATACAAATGAATGGGCAACATTGTATCACATGGTGATGTAGACTCTTCCGGCAGGAGAGATTTTTTGCATCATATTTGCAATTTTATTACCACAGGACAATAATAAGAACCCTCTAAGACCCTTCATACAAGGTGACTCTCGCTGTGCAGTGTGCAGGATACAAAGAAAATATATATTTCAAAAGTAACAATTAATGTAAGCTAAAATTAAACAAAATAGAAATATAATATTTACATGTTCTAGAATATAAATCAATTGACCTTGTGCAGTTAATGTGAGAATTGGCGGCATTTCCCGCGCTCTCGCCCTGCGCTGTGCTGTCTACACTGGGGGGGGGCTCTGGATGGGGAAGGGTGTCCCTTTATTGGAGAAAGAAAAGCAAACAATCAAACCCGGCTATTAAATCTCATTACCGATTATCTTCATTTCCTAAAGTGTCCTAAATGGATTACACGCTGGAGCAGCGGAGCGGTGTGATGTCTGGGGGAGCGGTGCGGAGTCTGTGCCGCCTCCGTTGCCATTGTTGTTAGTAATTCGTGCGCTTGGTGTTTTACGTCTCCGTTGCCATTGTTGTTAACAATTCGGTGTTTTACCGTCGTGTTTGTACCTCCGTTGCAATCTCCGGCCTCGGGGGGGAGAGCGACGTGACTGCAAGGAACCGGGCCCGGGAAACTCAAGCACCCCGGAGGAGCGCGGGGAGAGGAGCAAATATTTTCATGGTATTTTTCCAAGCTGGATAATTATTCTCAAGTAACTGAAGTCTCCTAATCCCCGCGTAGATGTGAAGACGCCTCTTCTCCTGTCTCGTCCTCAGTTCCCTAATGACGACCTGTCTTTCTGAGACGTTCCGCTGCGTTCCTCGCCTTCCCCGGTGACTTTCTTCCCAGCTTCTTCTCTATTTCAACAAATCATAGTAAAGTGTCTTTGTAATGTTCCCATGTCGATCTCTCTTATCTATCAGCCTAAAGTATGGCGAGATTGCAGGAAGATGACCCTGATTGATGCGTATGAGGGGAAGCACACGGCCGGAATACACCTACATACACCATAACAGCAGAGCTGGAACAGCGGTGCAGCAGAGCTGACTCCACCTGAATACTCACATGGTGTCCTGCCACCTGTACCAGCTTTAAATGACCCAAATTTATGACATTTATGGGGCGACAGATGCAGAATAATGTAAAGTCTTAAGGCAGCCGGAGGAGCTGACACAGCAGCCCAAATTGCAAAAAGCCCACCGGGCAAATTCCCGGTGTGCCCACTTGCCAGTCTGGCCTGATATTATCTGAGAATGTGAGAATAGACAGGACCTGAGACAGCTGAGGGGCAATGTGGATATACTGAGACACAGACTGACTGGTGGTACTAGTTGTTACATACAAGGGAGGAGATATTATTGGGACCCTCATCCACCTTCAAAGCAGGTGCAGTTATGCACTACGATGGCCTATTGGACTGTACAGGGCCCGTATATTGTTCTTGCTCAGGCCCCTATTCTGTCTGTATTAGATACATGGCCTGAAGACCTCAGAAAAACGTGTCGCTCTTAGGGCAGAGACACACTCATGCAATCTGCATCCAAGTGTCTCACATGCATCTTACATGAGTCACGCGGCCTGACTATCAGCTCTCTGATTGTTTCTATGGAGCTCCATGCTCTTGTTCAGAGAGGCAATGGCTTGGCTGGGTGAGTCATGCGAGATCCATGCAAGATATTTGCATGCAGCTCTTATAGTGTGTTTCTGCCCTTATGCAGAGTATACCTAACAATGTCTGAATGTCAGTGTATTGCTCAATCCTTGCAGAGTGTGATGCGGCATCGGGCGCTGTTCACACTACAGACTCTGTTACATCACACTGAGGATTCCCTGAAGCTGTGATCTCATCAATGATCGGGCAGCGGAGTTAATCTCTGTATGACTCTGGATTACTTCTAGATCACATGTTCTAGGAGACCAATTACAGCTGCTCCCTGCCTTTTTAAGAAGGTGGAATCCGTCTTCTCATGCCAGCTGTAGCTTATGCAATAGTGGTCCATGTGCTGTGGTGATCCGGTTGCTTGTGATCTGTTGAAGTGCTGTGAAAATCCTTAATTGTTTGTTTTTCCTGCCTGCTCTTTATTTCCTCATGGGAATGTATTGTCTTTTACCTCTGTTGTGTATTGCTGTGAGTCGGTATCATTTGTTTCTGTATTGTTCTATTTGAGTGGGTATTTACCACTCCTGTCCCAGCCCCCCTGGTGGTGGAGAGGGGTTATTAGATCAGGGCTGGCCAGGAGCATGGCACGGGTGTTGGCCTAGCATCCTCACCATTAGATCTATCTCTGGGATGGATAAGGAACAGCTTGGGCCCCCCTAGCCTGAGGATCAGTCTAGGAAAGTTCCTCAAATCTAGTCCTGATGGACCCACCAACAGTGCATGTTTTCAGGATTTCCTTAGGTGTTAATTCCAACACGTGCAATACTATGGACTGGATTTGGAGAACACTGTCCTAGACTGACCCTCAGGCTAAGGGTCCCTGCTGTTCCTTATCTCAGAGATACCTCTGATGGTGAGGATGTCTAGGCAACCACCCTTGCCCTGCTCCTGGCTAGCCCTGGTCTAATACCCCCTCACCCAAGAGGGGCCGGGACAGGAGTGGTAAGAGCCCACACAAAGGGAGAGGGAGGTGATTTACATATCACTATCTATACAATACCAGAAGCTAAGTACTCCAAAAATAAGTGTATACTGTATGTACCAGTATAGTGTCACGTGTATGCTGCTCTGCAGTGGTTTACTGTGTAATTGCTGTTGGTGACTTCGGAGTTAATGTCAGAAGCTGCTGCAGTATATGGTCCATTGTGGCTCTCCAGGTGAGGAGCTGTGTCTGGTTACATAGTTGTCCACGATCCTGGCCATTAAATTGTTCCCTTTCCACCAGTTGATGTTGCTGATAGAGTTTTAGTCTTTGCAAAGACCATGAGCTGTGAGGACGTTGGTGCAGTGAGTGCTGAAGTCTTCTAGCTGTTCTTGCCTGGAATTTTTCTAATTTTCTGGGAGTTGCTGTACTTCATGTGCCATACGTGGAGGTGAGGGGGTTTTAGCCTAGGGTTGATCAGGAGCAAGGGAAAGGGTGGCAGCCCAGACATCCTCACCTTCAAAGGTAATTCAGGGAACAGGCTGAGCCATGGACCCCCAGTCTAAAGGTCAGACAGTTCCCCTGATCATATATTGACCATCATTACTATCCTTCTACCTTACTCCCTTGACCGTTACACCACCACATAGTTCCCAGAGATCTAGTCAGAGAGCCAAGGACAGAGAATCAAAATAGTCATTAAAATTTACCTTAAATTATCAAGTGAAAGCTCCTTGGATGTTGGAGACAGTCCCATGTCCCTCAGCCCTGACGGGTGTTGCATCATCACTCCTTTGTCTTATTACACTATAGTTTAATAACAGGAGGCTACAAAAAAAACACAACTATAACATTTGCTCACTGTTATTGTCATAGATGTACAAAATTGTTCATAAACCTGGAAACTCCCTCTCTGCTGACTGCTGCTGTCTTGGACTACCCGCTAGGAGAAAGGAGAAGGCGCTGCCTTATTGGAGGTGAGAGGGTTGTAGCTTAGGGCTGATCAGGAGCAATGGCAGGGGTTGCAGCCCAGACATCCTCGCCTTCAGAAGTAATTCTGGAAACAAGTTGAGCCAGAGACCCCCCCCAAGCTTATCATGTTTTACCATCATTACTATCCTGCTACCTTACTCCCTTGACCGTTATACCACCCCATAGTGGTACAGTTCCTAGAGACAGTCCCATGTCCCTCCGCCCTGGGGCGCTGCCATATTCACTGCCTCGTCACTCCTCACATGGCTTTGAATTGCTAAAAAAGTTTGATCTTTTTTGAGAAGTGACACGTTGCCGATCATTCATCCAAATGCAAAATATTTAGGAAACAATGAGCGTACACTGAACTTTATTAACATTCCTATAATCGTAATGAAGCACGACCCCGGTGGATGGAGTCTGCGCTGCGCAGCTGGCGTCCATTATCATTCATTACAGTCAGTGACTGAGGCGGCGGCTCATTGCCGGTTACACTCCACATAAGTGGGGACATTTGCATTCAATTAGAGACTCCGCACTTTGAATATTTCAGTATTTTTTGCATCATAAATATAAATAGAACCAAAGAACCCTGAAGTTCATCACAACATCCAGTGACCAATGAGCACAGACCAGTCCGTGAATATTCACCGCCCGCTGCATCACCCACAGTCATCCACACAGAAGGTCAATATTACACCGGATTAGCCACATTTCCATATCCAGAGCGTAACATCATCATACTGGAGTTTAGTTGAATACCCAGAACGCTTTGCCGAATGCCATACTAAAGGGAATCTGGCAGCAGGCATTTGGTCCCCAATCTGAGAGCAGCATGATGTAGGGACAGAGACCCTGATTCCAGTTATGTGTCACTTACTGAGCTGATTGCTGCAGTTTTAAGTTAAAACAGTTTTCTCTGCCCCCACCACTGATTGGCAGCTTTCTCTGTATAACCCCGCCCACACCACTGATTGGCAGCTTTGTCTGTATGACCCCACCCACCCACTGATTGGCAGCTTTGTCTGTATGACCCCTCCCACACCACTGATTGGCAGCTTCCTGTGTATGACCCCACCATCACTACTGATTGGCAGCTTTCTCTGTATAACCCCACCCACACCACTGATTGGCAGCTTTCTCTATATAACCCACCCACACCACTGATTGGCAGCTTTGTCTGTATAACCCCACCACACCACTGATTGGCAGCTTCCAATGTATAACCCCACCCACACCACTGATTGGCAGCTTTGTCTGTATAACCCCACCCACACCACTGATTGGCAGCTGTCTCTGTATGACCCTCCACACCATTGATTGGCAGCTTCCTGTGTATGACCCCACCGTCACTAGTGATTGGCAGCTTTCTCTGTATAACCCTGCCCACACAATTGATTGGCAGCTTCCTGTGTATGACCCACCCTCACCACTGATTGGCAGCTTTTTCTATATAACTCCACCAACACCACTGATTGTCATCTTTCTCTGTATAACCCCTCCCTCACCACTGATTGGCAGCTTTCCCTGTATAACCCCACCACAGCACTGATTGGCAATTTTCTCTGTATAACCCCGCCCACACCACTGATTGGCAGCTTTCTCTGTATAACCCCGCCCACACAACTGATTGGCAGCTTTCAGTATATAACCCCACCCATACCACTGATTAGCAGCTTTCTCTGTATAACCCTGCCCACACAATTGATTGGCAGCTTCCTGTGTATGACCCCACCCACACCACTGAGTAGTAGCTTTCACTAATAACCCCACCCACACCACTGATTGACAGCTTTCTGTGTGCACTGCAAGTAGTCCTTTAGTGATAATTCTCTGCTGATAAAGCAATGATTTTATATAAACTACACTAAGCAGCCCAGTAAGTGATGCATTGCTGGAATGAGGGTCACTGCCCCTACATTATGCTGTTAATACCAGCTATTATTTAGGCATGTTGTTGCATTTTCAGGTTTATTTGCCCTAGCCCTCTATCTACCATTGGTCATTTTGGCTTTCATGCCAAGTCTTCAACACCCAGCATTTGAGGCACAAGACTCGTGAACTCCCCAATGAGCTACATTGTTTTTGACAAGCGAAGATAAAATTACCTTTGAGGCCCTTTCCCAATCCTGCAACCCCCCGCTCATCCTGCACACAATGGGGCCGACTCATCTAAGATTTATCCCCAGAATTCTGGAGCAAAAGCTTTGACACATTGTAAACTCTGAGTTTGGCCAACGGTTTGAGACTTTTGCTGTTTTCATGGCAGATTTGCTGGGTGGGAGCACAGCAGAGACGGGACGTCACAGCTCATCTAATTCATGACCAGCTGTGACGTTTCGTACTCCTGAAATCTCACTCCAGTCCATGACTGGAGTAAGACTTCTGTCGTGGAGCATGACCCTTGTCAGACACGTGCACCTCTTCATGAATCAGGAGCGTCTAACTCCAACCCACCCTTTCATCAAAAACTTTTTTTCCCACTTTTTCTTTATTTTACTTGCCCCCTTAGGGAACTTAAAGCCTGCAGTGTCTGATCGCTTGTGCTGTACAGAGCCGATCACCTCCTATGCTGGCCGGCGCTCAGCATTCACAGGAACGTCTTAATGACAATGACAGGGGTCATTGTAGAGGAAAATATGTATTTCTAGGTGAATTAAGACAACAGCAGTTAATTGATATTTGCCAGTGGTCATAACCTATGTTACCTTGAGCATGACCTGTAGTCTCCTTGTGCTCAGAATCTGAAGCCCCAGGAGGCCTTCCTGAGAACATACTGAAGTAGATACTTCACACTTCTGATGCCTTTAAAGGAATCAACCAAATGAGGCCTAGTGGCAGCCTGACATTTTCTATTTACTATGGGAGAGAAGGAGAATGCTTTAAGACAACGAACCTTTGAAAAAATAATGTATTCATTGCTAAATTAACCATGGTCCAGTCACAGACCCAGAATTGAAATTATTATTATTATTATTATTTATTTATATAGCGCCATTAGGTTCCATGGCGCTTTACATGGACAATTACAATAACTCTAGACAATCAGGACATATAGGTACAGGAGGGGAGGGACCCTGTCCACAAGGGATCACAGTCTACGAATTAAAGGACTGTGCTAGAAATTTGGCCTCAGCTCAAACCTATACAAAGGCTGATAAGTCACGAGGTCTTTGTTTTACAGATCGGGCACTTGAAATACTGCTGTGATCCATATTTCATCCCTCCTTCCCCATAGGATGCAGAAAGAAACATTACAGTAGAACATTTAGGTGTTTCTATAAGTTTATCCGTTTTATTTTATAACTGTTTTGCATTTGTATGTCCATTTTATTTTTATCTTTTTATTGTAAGCACTGTAATTTTTTATATAAAAGCTTAAAAATGTAATAAATTTGACCCTTGTATGCTCTAAGAGTCCATGGCCCTAGGAAGTGTGTGATCCTGTGGCTTGGCAGACGGTAGTATATTTCAGGGCCTCATTACCCTGTATATTCAGTGAGTGTTGGCAGCGTGTTGTGTAGCTGTGGTGCGTTGTCTGTGTCGGGGGTGTGATTTACGCTCACTTTTCAGACTAGAACAGGAGTGTTGGATTGAGTGAGGAGAGAGATTAACCCTTGCAGGCACACCCAAATCATGTGCTGAGAAGTGGGTACATGACAGTCGTCCTCTGACCCTTTGCTGTCGTGACACCCCATCGGCGCCCTGTGATAACCAATGGCGGCAGGGAGCGGTGCAATCCCCATGGGCATGTGTTAGATCGTGCTGCTAGAGTTTGACACACGTTTCTTCCTTTTGGCCTTTTACCTTCGATTCTTTCCACTTGGTTCTTAGAATCAATCGTTCTCCCGATCCCACCCTCGTCTTCCAAGAAAAGACAACACGCGCTCATTGTTCCACTGCGATTAATAAAGAAAACGTCCATTATCTGTGGAGAAGCCGATTCCTTCACGGCACATTACCGTAGTGTAATGCATCAAACATCTCTGACTAATCGGAGCTCGAGGAGAGACTCCCACATGGATACCGCGCTCCTGATACGATCTGTCATCGGGCTCCAACCTACAGAAACGCGCTTGTAATTAACCCCAAAACCTACGGCCAAATCTCATTTTGCGCCATGAACTAAAATAACTTGTGAAAGGTCACGGAGCGCCACCCGGAGGAGTCCTGGAACGTGGTATTGATTGTAACGTGTGTTCAGGCAGATAATGTAACGCTTATTCACCTTAAGTAAGCGGCGGAGTCACGATGACGGACACGGAGGAGTCTGTATTGTTTCCTGTTTTTCTCGCTACGTTCTTTGTATATTAAATACAATGTGTCCCTTGTAGAAGAAAACATTTGCAATCTCATATTTTGCCTCGGGAGCATCCAGATAGCGGGACACACTGTGTCTAATGATGTTTGTTAAGAGGAAATCGTGTGTGACTACAAATGTGATATTCTACAGAATATTGAACCATCAGAGGGCGAAACTCTGACCCCTGGAAGGAGGACAAAGAAATGAAACACAATGTGGTATAGAGGGATTGAATGGCAGATTATCGAGCTGTGATATTGGGCTTCCATAAAAAGGTGGATCCTCGAAGATCCTCTTATAGAGCCTGGACCGGAGGGTGGTGGTGCAACAAGAAGATCCAGACCCATCAAGTGAAGCTACAGTGGCAGAAGGGTAACATCATACGTCTGTATTCAAACCCTTTTGGGCATTCTTGCCCTCTTCCAAGATGGCATCCTTTGCTTCTTGTGCCTTTTGCCCTTATAAACTCCACCCCAGCCTCTAGTCGGTGTTTGAGTATTCTGCCCGGTTTCCTGTCCTTAGTGACTTCTCAAGTTCTCTGCCTACTCCTGTGAATCTCCTGTTGCTGATCATCAGTTTCTGCTCCCTTCATCTGTTACCACCGTTCATTTTGCTCTTGCTGCCCTGACTACTCCCTCTGCTGCGGTTCTTTCCTCACCTGCCTTTGCTGACACATAAGCTGGTTACTTAGTTAAAGGGACGCTGTCACCAGGTTTTTGCCATCTCATCTGACAGCAGCATAATGTAGAGACAGAGACCCTGATTCCAGAGATGTGTCACATACTGGGATGCTCAGTGTAGTTTTCATAAAATCACTGTTTAATCAGTTGGAGATTAACATTATAGGACTATGCAATTAGTCCAGCACATTCATTTACTGCTAAATATAAAGCAGGGAAAATAGTATTTTATAGTATTTTATATTTATTTTATATATATCTAAATTACAGCAAGCAGCTCAGTAAGTGACACATCGCTGGAATCAGGGTCTCTATTTCTACATTATGCTGCTATCAGATGGGTTGACAAAAACCTGGTGACAGAGCCCCTTTAAGTGCTTCATCACTTCGTTATGATATGACTCAGCATATAGTAGGGCTACATTGTCACAGAGTCCAATTCAGAGCTGGCAGTGATATAGCGGATATGACTCAGCATATAGTAGAGCTACATTTGTCACAGAGTCCAATGTAGAGCTGGCAGTGGTACAGCAGAGATGTCTCAGCAATGTAGTAAACCTAAATTTGTCAGAGTCTAAAGCTGAACTGGCAAGCTTATGTACACTTGAGTTTTTCACATAGTCCAAGGCGGAACTGTTGACATTGTTGCAGAATTACTTAACAATGTAGCAGAGCTGGGTTTGTCAGGAAGTTCTAATTAGGAAAACAGTCCAAAGTAGAAGGTGAAGGCCAACTACCTGAATACTCCTGAGCCAGCCTGCATTATCCGGGAATGTGACCTCACAGGAGGATCACCTGTCCAGCAGAGGAGCAGGGTGAGTCTCTTTGTTGTTAGTCCAAAGGAGGCTAATATGTGATTTTCTGGTAATCCTTCTGATGGTGTATGGGGAAATTAATGGAGTCAATATTTGATTGCCCTGTAGACTAGAGGACTCTGAGGTATCAGAAGAGGTTAATATTTGAGTCATTGGTGGTGAAGGGAAGACGTGTGGTGTATTATCCCAGGTCTCTGTGGTCTAGTGACATTCTTCCTTCTTTACTTGTATATGGCTGAGAATCTCAACCTCTCCACTAGAGGACTCCACCACTCCAGGTCTTTATTCCAGAGGACTCCACCACTCCAGGTCTTTATTCCAGAGGACTCCACCACTCCAGGTCTTTATTCCAGAGGACTCCACCACTCCAGGTCTTTATTCCAGAGGACTCCACCACTCCAGGTCTTTATTCCAGAGGACTCCACCACTCCAGGTCTTTATTCCAGAGGACTCCACCACTCCAGGTCTTTATTCCAGAGGACTCCCCCACTCCAGGTCTTTACTCCAGAGGACTCCACCACTCCAGGTCTTTATTCCAGAGGACTCCACCACTCCAGGTCTTTATTCCAGAGGACTCCAGCACTCCAGGTCTTTATTCCAGAGGACTCCACCACTCCAGGTCTTTATTCCAGAGGACTCCACCACTCCAGGTCTTTATTCCAGAGGACTCCCCACTCCAGGTCTTTACTCCAGAGGACTCCACCACTCCAGGTCTTTATTCCAGAGGACTCCACCACTCCAGGTCTTTACTCCAGAGGACTCCACCACTCCAGGTCTTTATTCCAGAGGACTCCACCACTCCAGGTCTTTACTCCAGAGGACTCCACCACTCCAGGTCTTTACTCCAGAAGACTCCACCACTCCAGGTCTTCAGCCGGTGTTCACACAATCCACATGCTTCACTCAATGTGCAGTACATGATATAATGACAGCTCTGCGGATACTTGGATGTCATTTATTTTACAGGGGATCTTGGCGTTAGTTAAGTGACTGCAGACTTATAGAATGACACGTAAAGTGACTGCAGACTTAGTGTCTCATAAAGTGACTGCAGACTTATAGAATGACACATAAAGTGACTGCAGACTTATAGAGTGTCTCATAGAGTGACTGCAGACTTATAGAGTGGCTCATAGAGTGACTGCAGACTTATAGAATGACATAAAGTGACTGCAGACTTATAGAGTGGCTTATAGAGTGACTGCAGACTTATAGAGTGGCTTATAGAGTGACTGCAGACTTATAGAATGACAAAGTGACTGCAGACTTGTAGAATGACATAAAGTGACTGCAGACTTATAGAGTGGCTCATAGAGTGACTGCAGACTTATAACTTTAGACCAGATAACCCCTTTAATGCAACTGCTTCTCTTTAAGAGCTTTAACTACACAACCTATGGTGCAATGAGACCATGGTGTTGCACAGAAACTATGGATTATCATTAATTGGACACAATATAGGACTTTAGTTTTGGCACTGTTTGTTTGGTAATTTTAGGACTTTACAGCCCGACATGGTTATTAACGCAATGTCCTATCATGTTGGGGTATTACAGTATTTATATGTACTCTATGATGGCACAACATTGATATTGTAGTTGTATCCATATCATGTTCCGTAATACTTGATGACGTTCCTGGTGCCCTCTGAACTCTCGGATGTTGGCCCCAGGTCTGTGGATTCGGGAAGACAAACATCCGACTCTGACTCCAAATCTTCAGTTTCCCTGAATCTGACTTTGACTCCATCTCCACCAAAATGGGCACCGATTCCAACTCCATACCCATCGCTGTGAGGTCAGTAAGCCAAACATCCGACTCCACCCAAGATGGGCACCGACTCCATGACTCCACGACTCCGACACACCCAAGATGAGCACCGACTCCATGACTCCACGACTCCGACTCCACCCAAGATGGGCACCGACTCCATGACTCCACGACTCCGACTCCACCCAAGATGGGCACCGACTCCATGACTCCACGACTCCGACTCCACCCAAGATGGGCACTGACTCCATGACTCGACTCCACCCAAGATGGGCACCGACTCCATGACTCCCAACTCCACAGCCCTGGTTGGCTCCTCTCCCGGTGAAGGTCTACATGTAGATGGTCCATCACCACCATTTGGTTGCTCCCTGCCTACTATCTGCTGCATCTTCCAATGCTGAGATAAACGTCTTCTCGTCTCTATTTACGTCTTTGTAGATCTCAATGTAAAGTGAAGAAGTAGAAATGTTTTAATTGAAGAGATTTCCATTAAGTTATAAATAAGAAGAATAGACCGAGGTTGAGGACAGTAGTGAGGACGATTCCCCGGATAGACGGACCTTTATTTCACGCTGAGGCTGATACATTGTTGCAGAGCGGTGTCCTTTTATCCCATTTTATGTGGTGAATCCCTCGGTGCTCCATGTAGAGGCTTCCTTTCATCTGTAAGAAATAGGAAACTTCTCCATTATTGAAACAGGAGAACAATAAGGATTTATCCTATCTTTGGTAGTCAGTCCTCTTTGGAACATTAGACAAAGTTATGAATCCCTTGAAGTCATAACACGTCATTGAAAAAAGTTTCAATACATTGACATTGATTTGGTTAAATCTGGTGCAAAGTGTGACGACACAGCCTTTTTGCAATGCTTGTCATGGGTTAACATTCTTAATTTGGTCAGATGTATTGTTCATTTGTTTGTTGACTCATGAGAAGTGGGTCATTGTTTCTTATCAGGCTGCATTGTCTCAGTTTGTGGATGCCTAATTGAATGTAAATTCCCTCTGCTTACATCACTCAGAGGTGAATTATGCAATTTGATTGACCAATAAGAGAAACAGCCTTATCTCACCAATACCGTAAGAACAGAATATACCCTGAGGTGAGGGCTCAGGATTTAAAAAGTACATGCATCAATAACCAGTTGTAAATGTACTACGTGTTCTCAGTCTAGGAGTTTCGGTTCCGACTAGAAGAGCACCAGAAACGGAATTATATTCTGCAGGAATTCAGCCTAGGATTCTAGGATTTGGCTGGAAGATCACAGATTACTTAGGGAACCCAGGTTGGAACAAATCAGTCACCTGACTACAGACTTTGCTGTGCTTGGTCAGCTTTTTCTTTGGAAAGCAGACATCTTTATTCAGTGATCACCTTTCTTAGACTGATTAGGACACAGAAATGTGAGTCTACGCCTTGTATCTAGTGAACGTCAATGATATATTGCGCCCTTTGTGACATCTTCAGCATGCCTATAATTACTGCTGTCCAAACCCCCCCATAATAAGTGACTTTCATATGCACTCATCACTGGCAGACACAGACACAAAAGGCCCTGTGCAAGAACAGTATATGGGGCCCCTTTGCTGTCCAATAGTTCACACAAATGCACAATTCCACTTGCTTTGGATGATAAAATGGGCCCCCTTACCTCTTGGGCCCCTGTGCGGCTGATGATATGTCCCCCCCCATTTTTTTGGAAAGATTCAGGCCATCTCCTGCAAACGATTGCGTTTCATTACCTCGAGAGGATAAACCACTTGGGGCCATTATTTATTACCCCGAAATGGGAATTCTCCAATATTCACCCGGCAGAGGAGGCTGATGATGGCGGGGTCTTCATTTATTGAGGGTACGGAAGGTCTTGATGTAATTAGAGAATCTATTCTGGTATCTGGGTGGTGGGAAGACGCTCATTACGCTGAAGGTTAGCGGTGAATGGAGCCATTGATTGTGGGAGAGAAGTGATTTCTTAGTGAGATTATATGGAGGAGTGATGGCTCTATAGTAACCCGGGAAGACACCGGCAGACTCGTAGATACAGTCGTCTTCTCAGTGGTGTGAGGAAGACGTTTGTTCTTATAGACGATCTTCATCGCCATCTTGGAGTGTTGCAGTAAAGAGAGACGGGTCTATTTGGACTTTAGTCCACCCAAAAACATTAGACTAATGTCGGCCAAACCAACCGATATCGACCACTTCAATGTGTGCGGCGCGCCGGAGAACTGATCAACCACATATAATATCATTGAGGACGAATGCATTGTGTAGATCTAAGAGGAGTCGGGTCATGATGTGCACAGAGACCTATACACATAGTCTGGGATAGGTTTTTACTGAGTATCCTTCTTCCCAGAGGGCTGGCTGGGCCGAGGGGCAGAGGGGCAAATGCCCCCCAGGCCAGTCACCAAGCAGCAGTTTTGGGGCGGCTCAGCCATCTGTCATGTTGGTCTGGGAGGCCGCTGTGCACCTGAGGCTCGCTACTCATGGGCCAATATTGTGTGCCTGCCCCCAACCCAAAATCTGCCTGAGGCCCTGGTCATTCCTCATACATTCTGGTAATAAGTTCCTTGTTATCCTTTTATCTCTAAGGCGAAAAATGTAAGCCCACCTTAAGCCTAATTTTTGAGCATTTATACTCAAGTATTAAGGCTTCGAAGGTTAACCCCAGCCCTAGCTTTTCCAGTATTACTCAAGTTATAAGGCAAAACATTTAAGCCCAACTCTAACCCTAATTTTCGATCATTCATACTCAAATATTAGTGCTCAAAAATTAAGTCCAGTTCGAACCCTACCTCTTTCAGCATTAATGTCACAAGGAATGGTATAGCGGTAGGGAATCAGGACACCGGATGGAAAGTTGGGCTAAAGACGATCAGGAGAGCTAGTCTGACCCTTTGATTGGTGTCCCTAGGATACCCTGCTCCCAGAGATACCTCTGAAGGTGAGGAGGTCTGGATCGCCACCCTAGTCCTATACTCCTGACTAGCCCTACCTCTACCCACGGACAGGATAAACACAGCAACTCCTACAGGGAATGTAACAGCAGCAATAATCAGCATGACACTCGCATGTAGAGATTAAACTCTATCAGCAACACCTGGTGGAAGGAAGTGGAACTAATTAAAGGCTGAGGGAGTGATCTGACACCCCCTCCCACCTACACATGCAGAGCCACACACAGCAATGCAGCAGAATCTGCATATTAACACTGTATGTGCCAAAGGAAATTAACTCTGATTTAGATTACAGCAGCATTTTTCATGGACTGCAAAGAACTCAACATGTGACAATTAATACTCAATTTTTAGGGTAAAAAATGTAAGCCCAACTCTAACCCTAAACCTAATTTAGAAGCATTAATACTTGAGTATTTATTCTCCCACAATAAGCTGCTGGCAGAGATGCCTGTCGGAGACTTTCTCATAGGGAACACAGATAAGGGAGAGATGACCTGGATGACTGACGGTGTTATGGATCTGTAGGTTGGGACATCAAAATATGTCCATCTCCTTAACTGTCTGCTAGTGAGTTTAATAATAATATCAGGTGTCCGTGGAGAATAACCACACCGGACTCAGGTGCAAATATGGGAGAAGTCTAAGTTTATTAGAAATCACATAAATGTATACATACAATCCTGTGGGTTGTCCCAGGATAAGATCATTCATTAACTGGTTACAAAATATCAAACAATACTAATCATTGGTCACTAATATATTCTAAATATATACGGTATGTATCCTTGTATTTTTCCATCATTCGGTGTTATTGACATTGACCCATCGCACTCCTTCATAATCTGGTGTTTTTGGAACATCTTCCCTTGTTACCAAAACAAGCTAGACATTGGCTTCACTCCCAGACCAGGTGGCCTTCATCATTTCTATTTTTGGAATATCTACCCTTCTTATTAAACATGCTAGACATTGGCTTCTCTCCCAGACCAGGTGGCCTTCATCGTTTCTCTTTTTGGAACATCTTCCCTTGTTACTAAAACATGCTAGACATTGGCTTCACTCCCAGACCAGGTGGCCTTCATCGTTTCTCTTTTTGGAACATCTTCCCTTGTTACTAAAACATGCTAGACATTGGCTTCACTCCCAGACCAGGTGGCCTTCATCATTTCTATTTTTGGAATATCTACCCTTCTTATTAAACATGCTAGACATTGGCTTCTCTCCCAGACCAGGTGGCCTTCATCATTTCTATTTTTGGAACATCTACCCTTCTTATTAAACATGCTAGACATTGGCTTCTCTCCCAGACCAGGTGGCCTTCATTGTTTCTCTTTTTGGAACATCTTCCCTTGTTACTAAAACATGCTAGACATTGGCTTCACTCCCAGACCAGGTGGCCTTCATCGCTCTCTCTAAACACAGTCTATAACTTGCAGTAAAATACTTGACATGAAAACACAACTTATTCCCTTAATGGCAAGTATTTAAAGGGATACTTGTATGCTAGATATCCAGTATAATTCAAGATATCTTTGGATATCTTCATATAGTAATTTCCATAATAACGGCTGATCGATTGATAGAAGCTTTGTTCTGCTGATAACCATATTGTGTATGGTCGCTATAAATGGGACACCAGCGTAGCTGTAGGTGTAGATGATGCTGCAGTGGGGGAACATCCCGGTGGCCGGTGTAAAGGATCAGCGTCTTCCATGATATGTTTGTGCATCTATTCACTCTTGATGTACGGTAATGCAGCAGAGGCGCTTCCCTAATGTGGACAGATGGATGGCGTCCACCGGGGGTGCGCTGCCGGATGGAGATTCATCATCCCTATTGACTACAGCTCAGGATTAGTTCCAGTCAATTTAAACTATTTATGTTGTTCATGTTTTTTTCCTCTTACACCATGTGTTATATATTAGCTCTGAACTTAGGGACTATAGCAACAAAGTGTGGGCGAAGGGAGGAGAGGATTTGTTATTATTTTCTATATTAAGCATTCTATATCTATTGTCAGATTATATTCAAACAAGTATAGAATTGCTACAAATATAAAGCCTTACATGCCTGTTAGGGACCTTTCACCAGATCAATTGTAGCCATTTTTCTCTTATAATAATATTGCATGTTCTGCTTTTTTTTGCTTTTTTATTACGGTTTAATCCTCCATAGGGTCCCAGACATATGGGAATTTTTAATAAGTATTCATTTTTATAGTCTTTAAAAGGTCGTGGGTCACAGGGTGAAAAGATAAAGTTTAAAGACACGCCCCTGAGGATCCTGGAAGCCACACCCCCTAGTAAAAATAGATGATAATTACTGGACCCTGGATGTCTGATCTCTAAGATCCCCATGATCATTAGAACAGAAATGTGTCCATTACTTGTATGAAGCAAGGTGGTCTCACACATACGTCACCTCTCCATACAGTCTACTGAATAGAAGCCAAAACGCGTCGTAGTTGTGACTGGTAATTATGGAATCAAGCAATAAAATGTAAAGAAAAGAGAAGCAATTATTTATTATTATAATTATACAATTATTATTAGCGCCGATCTGATTTCTGATATTTACTCTACTGCAAGGAACGGTGATCTCTAAATAGGGAAACCCCATCAGGTGTGAAAAAGGCCATAAACAAAATTATCCAGCTCCAATAAAACTCTCTGATCCTTATACACACAAATATACCATCATTTCTCATCATTTCAGCTCTCATCCATTTTATTCATTTCAGACACTTACTCATTATACTCCATTATTCAGAGCCCACCTTCTCTATTCATTATTACTCTCCATTATTCAGAGCCCACCTTCTCATACATTATTACTCTCCATTATTCAGAGCCCACCTTCTCCATACATTGTTACTCTCCATTATTCAGAGCCACCTTCTCCATACATTTCTCTCCATTATTCGAGCCACTTCTCATAATTACTCTCCATTATTCAGAGCCCACCTTCTCCATACATTATTTAACTCTCCAAATTTATTCAGAGCCCACCTTCTCCATACATTATTACTCTCCATTATTCAGAGCCACCTTCTCCATACATTTTACTCTCCATTATTCAGAGCCCACCTTCTCCATACATTATTACTCTCCATTATTCAGAGCCCACCTCTCCTATACATTATTACTCTCCATTATTCAGAGCCACCTTCTCCATACATTATTACTCTCCATTATTCAGAGCCCACCTTCTCCATAATTACTCCATTATTACTTCTCCATCATACTCTCATTATTCAGAGCCCACCTTCTCCATACATTATTACTCTCCATTATTCAGAGCCCACCTCTCCTCCCTATTAGCATCTTACTACTCTCCATTATTCAGAGCCCACCTTCTCCATACATACTCTCCATTATTCAGAGCCCACCTTCTCCATACATTACTCTCCATTATTCAGAGCCCACCTTCTCCATACATTATTACTCTCCATTATTCAGAGCCCACCTTCCCATACATTATTACTCTCCATTATTCAGAGCCCACCTTCTCCATACATACTCTCCATTATTCAGAGCCCACCTTCTCCATACATTATTACTCTCCATTATTCAGAGCCCACCTTCTCCATACATTATTACTCTCCATTATTCAGAGCCCACCTTCTCCATACATTATTACTCTCCATTATTCAGAGCCCACCTTCTCCATACATTATTACTCTCCATTATTCAGAGCCCACCTTCTCTATACATTATTACTCTCCATTATTCAGAGCCCACCTTCTCCATACATTATTACTCTCCATTATTCAGAGCCCACTTCTCCATACATTATTACTCTCCATTATTCAGCGCCCACCTTCTCTATACATTATTACTCTCCATTATTCAGAGCCCACCTTCTCCATACATTATTACTCTCCATTATTCAGAGCCCACCTTCTCCATACATTATTACTCTCCATTATTCAGAGCCCACCTTCTCTATACATTATTACTCTCCATTATTCAGAGCTCACCTTCTCCATACATTATTACTCTCCATTATTCAGAGCTCACCTTCTCCATACATTACTACTCTCCATTATTCAGAGCCCACCTTCTCTATACATTATTACTCTCCATTATTCAGAGCCCACCTTCTCCACACATTATTACTCTCCATTATTCAGAGCCCACCTTCTCATACATTATTACTCTCCATTATTCAGAGCCCACCTTCTCCATACATTATTACTCTCCATTATTCAGAGCCCACCTTCTCCATACATTATTACTCTCCATTATTCAGAGCCCACCTTCTCCATACATTATTACTCTCCATTATTCAGAGCCCACCTTCTCCATACATTGTTACTCTCCATTATTCAGAGCCCACCTTCTCTATACATTATTACTCTCCATTATTCAGAGCCCACCTTCTCCATACATTATTACTCTCCATTATTCAGAGCCCACCTTCTCCATACATTATTACTCTCCATTATTCAGAGCCCACCTTCTCCATACATTATTACTCTCCATTATTCAGAGCCCACCTTCTCCATACATTATTACTCTCCATTATTCAGAGCCCACCTTCTCCATACATTATTACTCTCCATTATTCAGAGCCCACCTTCTCCATACATTATTACTCTCCATTATTCAGAGCCCACCTTCTCCATACATTATTACTCTCCATTATTCAGAGCCCACCTTCTCCATACATTATTACTCTCCATTATTCAGAGCCCACCTTCTCCATACATTATTACTCTCCATTATTCAGAGCCCACCTTCTCCATACATTATTACTCTCCATTATTCAGAGCCCACCTTCTCCATACATTATTACTCTCCATTATTCAGAGCCCACCTTCTCCATACATTATTACTCTCCATTATTCAGAGCCACACTTCTCCATACATTATTACTCTCCATTATTCAGAGCTCACCTTCTCCATACATTATTACTCTCCATTATTCAGAGCCCACCTTCTCCATACATTATTACTCTCCATTATTCAGAGCCCACCTTCTCCACACATTATTACTCTCCATTATTCAGAGCCCACCTTCTCCACACATTATTACTCTCCATTATTCAGAGCCCACCTTCTCCATACATTATTACTCTCCATTATTCAGAGCCCACCTTCTCCATACATTATTACTCTCCATTATTCAGAGCCCACCTTCTCTATACATTATTACTCTCCATTATTCAGAGCCCACCTTCTCCATACATTATTACTCTCCATTATTCAGAGCCCACCTTCTCTATACATTATTACTCTCCATTATTCAGAGCCCACCTTCTCCATACATTATTACTCTCCATTATTCAGAGCCCACCTTCTCCATACATTATTACTCTCCATTATTCAGAGCCCACCTTCTCCATATGTTCATATCCTTTCGATCATTAGATCAGATCTGAAGAACCCGTCACATTCTAACGTGCTTCATTTATCTATTTCTACAAAAAAAATGAACATAATTACATCCTACCACTAATGGATTGTATCTAGTATTGCATGTCATTTACATGTCAGTAAATAGGGCTGAGCTGCAACACTAAACACCTGGTGAGGTAAATCCTCCAAGCTTAAGGTCCGGGTGGGCACACAGGCAACAATCATCAGTGCAGCACGCAGGTGAGACACACGGTGGACAGGCAGCAGAGGTATTGGAAGCCACAGGCAGATAGATGTAAGTAACAGAGAGGAGGCACAAGCAGATAGGAGGCCAAGACACAGGCAGATAGGAGGCCAGTGACAGAGGTACTGAAAGCCACAGGAAGACAGGAGGCTGGTAGCAGAAGTACAGGAAACCGCAAGCAGATAGGAGGCTGGTAGTAGAAGTGCAGGAAGCCATAGGCAGATAGGAGGTTGGTAGCAGTGGTACAGGAAGCCACAGGCAGATAGGAGGTTGGTAGCAGAGGTACGGGAAGCCGCAGGCTGGTAGCAGAAGTACCGGAAGCCACAGGCCGATAGGAGGCTGGTAGCAGAAGTACAGGAAACCACAAGCAGATAGGAGGCTGGTAGTAGAAGTGCAGGAAGCCACAAGCAGATAAGAGGCCAGAAGCAGAGGTACTGGAAGCCACAGGCAGATAGGAGGCCGGTAGCAGAAGTGCAGGAAGCCATAGGCAGATAGGAGGTTGGTAGCAGAGGTACGGGAAGCCGCAGGCTGGTAGCAGAAGTACCGGAAGCCACAGGCCGATAGGAGACTGGTAGCAGAAGTTTGGGAAGCCACAGGGAGACAGGAGGCAAGTTGCAGAGGTACTGGAAACTGTAGGCAGAGACTCTTCTGGAAAAATGCTTGATTCTCCCATTGACTTCCATTATTCTCGGTAATCGAGTAGAGCCTACCCATGCACCTGATCTGGTTGTTTTGAGTATTGTAGTACTCGCTCATCACGATGATAGAACATTTACTGGTCACAAGTTCCAGTTAATTACATGAAATACTTCTAACTATGGATGTAAACCTTTCTAAGTAAATGAGCCGACAAGAAAGTCCATCAATTGCAGAGGATCTCGCATTATTTCAGCTGCAAGTCATCATGTCAATTTACTGATCTTTGGTCACCAGAGAAGAGGCCGCAGGCTCAAGAAGGCTGAACTTGGACACAAGACAGAGGAACCTTGACCTTCACCCCTGTCCAGAGATCTGGTCTTACATCGGGATCTAGTGGATTGCTCCCCTGGAAGGGCTGCCGTCCAAACCCGAGATGGAAGGGTCACAAAGCAGAGTCAAGGCCAAGAGGTTACGTCAAGAGCAGAACCAGAAGACAAGAGGACGGTCAACAACCACATCGAGGTCAGAAACCAGGAGAAATCAGGAAAACAGCAGACGCAAAACTAACACAAGGCCGGGTGGGAAAACTGGTGGTGGAAGGCAGAGATTCAGGGGTTAATTAGTACCGAGCCCCGTCCAAGACTCTCCAAAAGATATAATCAATTAAACAACAATTAACCCCATGGGCCGTTGACCAAGAGGACCCCAAAGTCTCAGGAATAAAACTGGAGCAGTGATGTCTCCTGCATCAAATCCAAAGGCGCCACATTGTGTCCAAAGAGGGAACGAGAGACGGGACTGGCACAGGTGTTACAAAAATCACTAAAGAGGGCTCCAGGGTTACCTAGAATCCACAAAGATAAAGCAGTGGTAGTATATGAATGTAGACGTGCATTACCTGTCAATGTCAGCCCAGTAGAGACGTCAAGGCGCATCTCTTCACCGGGTCCCACCTCAGCTAGATTCTATTGATTTCCATGGTGTTGAGGCTTTTTGTGGTCTGGATTGCCATTGTGAACGACGGAGCAGTTCCCATTATAAACTCAAACTCAGGCTTTATTGGCAGGACCAAAATATTGTACATTTAGTGTCGCCAAAGCAAGAAAAATAATGTGACAGGGGAGGGGATCGGGGATTGTGGGAATGGGGTGTGGGGGCACAATTTGGGAAATAATAGTCCATTTGGAGGGTCTTACGTTCCTCTCAGCCTATGACATATGGTGACAGATTGGGCGGCGATCTCCATTGTTGGCACAGTCTGTTCTATCGTGGCTTGTATGTCTGTCGGTGTCACCCTCTTTCCACCTCTAGGCTGTGGGCACTCAGTCTGTACAGACTCAGGGTCTGCCTGTCTTTGGGTAAGGTAACTTACCAGAGTATAGTCCCTCCGCAGTGACCGGTAGATAGTGAGTTTCTAGGAGTTCTCTAATTCACTCTGCCAACCCTCTGTATATTGCATCTTGCAGCTCTCTCTACATCTTTATTTTGTTTTTTTCAGGGTGTGTTCTGACTTTGGCAGGACTGGCTGCGGGTTCATGGCTTGCTCTGGGTGTTGGTGACTTTGGAAGGACTGCCTGCCGGTGTTCATGGCTTGCTCTGGGTGTTGGTGACTTTGGCGGACTGCTGCCGGTGTTCATGGCTTGCTCTGGGTGTTTGACTTTGGCAGGACTGCTGCCGGTGTTCCTGGCTTGCTCTGGGTGTTGGTGACTTTGGCTGGACTGGCTGCCGTGTTCATGACTTGCTCTGGGTGCTGCTGACTTTGGCAGGACTGGCTGCCGGTGTTCATGGCTTGCTCTGGGTGTGGTGACTTTGGCTGGACTGGCTGCCGGTGTTCATGGCTTGCTCTGGGTGTTAGCTGACTTTGGCTGGACTGGCTGCCGGTGTTCATGGCTTGCTCTGGGTGTGCTGACTTTGGCTGGACTGGCTGCTGGGGTTCATGGCTTGCTCTGGGTTTGTGACTTTGTCGGACTGGCTTCGGGTTCTGGCTTGCTCTGGGTGTTGGTGACTTTGGCAGGACTGCCTGCCGGGTTCATGGCTTGCTCTGGGTGTTGTGACTTTGCAGGACTGCTGCCGGTGTTCATGGCTTGCTCTGGGTGTTGGTGACTTTGGCAGGACTGGCTGCCGGTGTTCATGGCTTGCTCTGGGTGTTACTGACTTTGGCTGGACTGGCTGCTAGTATTCCTGGCTTGCTCTGGGTGCTGTGACTTTGGCTGCACTGCCTGCCAGTGTTCATGGCTTGCTCTGGGTGTTATGACTTTGGCAGGACTGCCTGCCGGTGTTCATGGCTTGCTCTGGGTGTTGGTGACTTTGGCAGGACTGCCTGCCGGTGTTCCTGGCTTGCTCTGGGTGTTATGACTTTGGCAGGACTGCTGCCTGGGTTCCTGGCTTGCTCTGGGTGTTGGTGACTTTGGCTGGACTGGCTGCCGGTGTTCATGCTTGCTCTGGGTGTTGTGACTTTGGCAGGACTGGCTGCCAGGTGTTCATGGCTTGCTCTGGGTGTTGGCTGACTTTGGCTGGACTGGCTGCCGTGTTCATGACTTGCTCTGGGTGTTGCTGACTTTGGCTGGACTGGCTTTCCGTGTTCATGGCTTGCTCTGGGTTTGCTGACTTTGGCTGGACTGGCTGCTGGGTTCATGGCTTGCTCTGGGTGTTGGTGACTTTGGCAGGACTGGCTATCGGGTGTTCCTGGCTTGCTCTGGTATTGTGACTTTTGCAGGACTCCTGCCGGTGTGTATCGGCTTGCTCTGGGTGTTGGTGACTTTGGCAGGACTGGCCTGCCGGTGTTCTGGCTTGCTCTGGGTGTTGGTGACTTTGGCAGGACTGGCTGCCGGTGTTCATGGCTTGCTCTGGGTGTACTGACTTTGGCTGGACTGGCTGCAGTATTCCTGGCTTGCTCTGGGTGCTGCTGACTTTGGCTGCACTGCCTGCCAGTGTTCATGGCTTGCTCTGGGTTTGATGACTTTGGCAGGACTGCCTGCCGGTGTTCATGGCTTGCTCTGGGTGTTACTGACTTTGGCTGGACTGCCTGCCGGTGTTCATGGCTTGCTCTGATGTTACGACTTTGCAGGGAATCGCCTCCGTGTTACTGCTTGCTCTGGGTGTTGTACTTTGGCTGGATGACTGCGGTGTTAATGTTTGCTCTGGGTATGGTGACTTTGGCATGGACTGCCGGTGTTCCTGGCTTGCTCTGGGTGTTACTGACTTTGGCAGGACTGCCTGCCGGTGTTCCTGGCTTGCTCTGGGTGTTGGTGACTTTGGCAGGACTGCCTGCCGGTGTTCCTGGCTTGCTCTGGGTGTTACTGACTTTGGCAAGACTGGCTGGCGGTGTTCCTGGCTTGCTCTGGGTGTTACTGACTTTGGCAGTACTGCCTGCCGGTGTTCCTGGCTTGCTCTGGGTGTTGGTGACTTTGGCTGGACTGGCTGCCGGTGTTCCTGGCTTGCTCTGGGTGTTGGTGACTTTGGCTGGACTGGCTGCCGGTGTTCATGGCTTGCTCTGGGTGTTGGTGACTTTGGCTGGACTGGCTGCCGGTGTTCCTGGCTTGCTCTGGGTGTTGCTAACTTTGGCTGGACTGGCTGCTTGTATTCCTGGCTTGCTCTGGGTGTTGCTGATTCTGGCTGGACTGGCTGCCGAGGTTCATGGCTTGCTCTGGTCTTTGGCTCAGTAGGACTTTATGGTGGTAGGAGCTGGGGTTGCTGCTCTGTATGTGCGCGCTGGTGTGATAGTGACCTCTTGTTTACAGTTACCCATAAGGGGAATCGGTCCAACTCTGCTTGACAGGTTATGTTTGAGGTGCTGCAATGTACTTGGAGGAGATATTAGCAGAACTCCAGATGGAAGACTTCGGTTGGGCTGGAATCCCACTTTGTCTGGTCTAGGTAAGACACAGGGCCCCATACCTCGCTACCATACAGCAGTATAGTAGTTATGACACTATCGAATATCTTGAGCCAAACTCTCTCCGGTGGTTTGAGGTGGTTCAGTTGTCTTCTGATGGCATAGAAGGTTCTGCACACTTTACCTTCCAGGGCCTCTGCTGCTTGATTGAGGCTCCCAATTTGGCTTAGTTCCAGAATGAGGTAGGTAAAGCTGTCCTCTTCCCGTTCACCTTCACGCTACAACGGTTCTCAACACATGAGCCTTTGATGACGTCATACGTTCTGTCACCTATTCCGCTTTCCAGGAGCTTCAGAAACAGGCCGGGGTGCCACATTGAGTCAAAGTAGTAGACCGAGACATGGTGATATGACAATCCAAGATCAGGTATATCAGGAGGGTGAAACGATAATTCAGGGAATTAACAGAGGCTTAGACAGGTCACGGTCCAGGGGTCATAAAACAGGAGAGAGATAATAGGAACAGATATTGGTGCAGGCTGATGAATTGGGTATATTCCCTGTGCTGAATGTGGAGCAAAGGTCGCAATCAATGCACAGACTCACAGTTTTGCTGTTTTCCAAAGCTTTACTGCTGATGTTATTGCAGATTATAGTCCACGGAGTCTGTAATGGGGCTGAGCTCTCTTCCCACCCTGTCCGGGGTCGTCAGCTTCCTTATGCTGCACTGTGTGTGTGTCCTGGCTGCTGCTATTAGCTGAGCTGCTGGGATTTCTCATGTCTCTCTGTGTTCTGCTGGTACCACTTGGCTAGGCAACTTGAGTCCTCTGTGCTGTGCTGACCCCTCCGTGTTGCTTTGCTCTGGTACTAGGGGCATCTAGAAATCCCTCTGTTCCTGGATTCACTGTGCTGTGGGTGCCAGACACAGTACCGGATCCGGTGTCCGTTCTGTGCGTTCTTCTGGGGCGAGTGAAGGTGTCACTCCAGCTCCCAGACGTGTTCCTCAGTCTGTAGTTCTCCTGTTCCTCTGACCCTCACTAGGTCTGCACTAAGTTCTGCACTAGCTCGTGCTCTTCACAGCCCTGCTCCGAGCTGAACTGAGCTCTCCCTCATAAGCAGGAGTATATAAGGAAGCAGGTTGTGCTCCCCCTCCTGGCCCAGAGGTGCTAGTGTTTGTCAGTGTGTAGTGGGGAGAGAACCCATGTGATGGTTTTGTGGCACATTAACCCATGGGGTGCCACATATAAACCCTCACTGCTGTTTTTCCCAACGAACAATCTCAGATCAGTCCATATAGATCATAGATGATTTATTAAGCCAACACGTTTCGAAGCCACCATGAGCTTCTTCCTCAGGACATATCATATGATGTGTCCTGAAGAAGGAGCTTCTGGTGACTTTGAAATGTGTTGACTTAGTAAATCATCTGTCATCTGATTTTGTCCTGAAGAAGAAGCCTGTGGTGGCTTCGAAATGCATTGATTTAGTAAATCCTCTATGATATGATTTGTTCTGCAGAAGAAGCTTATGGTGGCTTTGAAACGCGTTGACTTAGTAAGTCATCTATGATCTATATGGATGGATCTGAAATTGTTCCTTGGTAAAACAGCAGTGCGGGTTTATACCCAATTCATTACCCTGCACTGATATCTCTCCACGTGGGTCCACAGCAGCTGTTATATGCGTATATAGTGGTTGTGACTCTCACAACCAACAAAGGTGAAGCCTTTCCTGGAACTAACATTGCTATTTTTGTATAAAAGATAAGACCCTATCTGCACTTAAATTGTCTCTCCAGAATTCTGACTATAATAGGAACAGGGAACAGGCAAAGAGAAAACCAAGGTCAGCCTGAGTCAGGTAACAGAGATCAGGATAAGCACAGAAGACCCATTCAGATAAAGTGGCAACAATCTGGGGAAAGCTGCACAGTTAAGAGGCAGAGTAATCACTGGAAGTAGAAACACCTGAGTGATCCAACCCTTCCCAGAACCAGCATGGAGAATAACTCTGAACTTAACCAGTCCAGATGACCATGGACTTGTACATGGTTAGTATCTTTTACTTTGAATTGTTACAGGAGAGTCAGGCAGGTAGAGAATAAGCTAAAAATGTTGGAAAAATGCTATTTCCCTTTATTTAATGTGAAGCATAATATAAACATTTCACTGTGAGGCTACATTACTGGTGAAATGAGGTCAAGCAATGTAGGTGCATAGGAATATGGAGCGTTTCTTTAATTACCGACAAAATTAAATAACATATGTTAAGGTGACTAATGAACGTCTCCAATCATCCAAACAACCTGCTCTGATGACGCGTCAGTGATGGTAATGAAGGTGATGAAAGGGCGAAGTGTGACCCAACCTGCAATTACCGGAGCCTCACCCATCCTGTAAACTGTTTGACATTTAAATATGTCAAGTGAATTATTGGTATTAAATCTTCAATTCTCCTTCATTAAAGATGAAGATTACGGGATTGACGAGTGCAATCTGTAGGTGAAAAGCTTTAGATCGAAAGTTAGTTTATAGAAAAGATTCAATAGAGCTGAACCCTCAACACCGAAAGTGTAACACCTAAAAGGGTAACACAGGATGGAGAGACTTTCCTGATCTGCAAATGGGGAACAATGTAACAATATTGTATAAACATCTCGATTTGTAGCAATGTGGCCGCTATCAGTGACGTCATCTCTATTGGACAAATCATCAAAGTCCGCTTCTGGCAGCTGCTTTTACTTTTTTTTCTATGCAGCAGGTTACCGATCAGATTCATTTATATTATATTGTGATAGATGGGGCATTTCTGAATGTGGCAATATCAATATATATAGATATCGATATAAATAAAACTATATATATGTAAGTATAGTGTTATTTTCAATGGGGCAAAATGGGAGCGATTTGAACTTTTATTTCTATTTGTAACTTTTTTACGTTGTCATGGCAACAGTGCGGGGCCTGTGGAAACAGCGCACTCACAGCACTAAATGGGAATTTGATCAAAACAGCTGCATGAAGCCCAGCAAAAACAGTATAAGGGGCCTTTATAGTTCAATATTTCATTAAAATTCACAATTCTACCTGCTTTGGAGATAGAAATGGGTCCCCCTTACCTCTTGGGCCCATTGCACCAATGATATATCTCCCTCTGAGCTGGACTACCTTGCATGTGGCACCTAGTCCTGCAATGATAATCTCCTGCTAATAAAATACTAATTATATTAAAACTACAGCACATGGCCTAATAACTAACACATCGCTGGAGTCAAGATCTCTGTCCCTACATCATGATGTGGAGGAGCAAAATTGATTATAGATTCCCTAAAACAGTACTGATGTGTTGATACCTTATAGACCACCATTGGCTCCAGGGGACTCTCTCTGTTTTTTCCCAAATGTGAATGTTCCATCATCCATTGCTTGTTTGGTGTTTTGGGGAGACTCGCTCTACTGATTGGAATTCTTTGTAGAGTAGACGCTCTAATAGACAAGTCATTGAATGCAGTATAATGAGAGCTCTGGGCGGCCAAACATCTAGAAAATCGAGGACAGTCTGTAACAATAGGGCCCCTCCGTGAATAAATCACAAAGTTGTCCCTACAGTTCACAGAGGATGCAACTAATGTCTTCATATCAGAATTATGAGCACACCAGGAGATAAAGGGTTAAGTCCGCGCTTCCAATGGAGGCGACCAGGACGGATGAATAGGTCGTATATTGGTCTACGCGTTTCGATACATGAGGCTTCTTTTTTTCTGCAAAACTTAACAATGGGGATGTAATGGAGAGGAAGGACCTAACAGTAGGGAGAGGGGTCACCTCCTGACTGTACCCTGAGCTCCCCTAACATCCCTATATGGGTCCTTCCCCTCATTGCCATCACTTACCCAGTCCCTGGCTATCCCTCCACTTACCCTGGCCAATGAGAGCACTAGTCTTCACCACTATTGTAATAACGACAAAGAGGAAAGAGGACAGACAGACGGAAAAGACAGTAAAGCATATAACGTTAACGCCACGGTTATAGCGAAACACAACAGACTCTTCCAGCGACTTTCTCCCTCCCAGGTGGTCAGCATAGAAATGATTCCCTATAGCCGGCATCATGTAAAGAGCAGTCATTGTAGAAGGATGGTGTAAGACCCTATTTGCACTAAATTGTCTTTCCAACTTATCTGGCATCATGTGATGGAACATGTGACTATTTAAAGTAGAGGGGAGTGGTCACAAACTGGCAGCACCTGAGATTGGAGTAACAAGGAACAACTGCCAGAAAGAAAAGAGTCCTTAACCCTAACCCAGAATTTCACAAGACAATGTGAAAATGAAGTCCCAGACCTGTCAAAGGGCCGGAGACAATGGTGACATTATGAGTTGTAGACACGGATCACTTATAATCATTTATTACTAGCTGTAGAGCCCGGCATTGCCCAGGCATAATTCCCATATATGGTAATATCGCCTATATATGGTAATATCACCCGTATATGGCAATGTGTGTATGTATGTATCATTGCGCCACCCTCTCCCAGTAGCTCCACCCCTTCATAGTTCCACCCTTACACATAGCAGTCGCCACGTCCCCTTCATAACCCTACACATAGCCCTGCCCCTTCATAGCTCCACCCCTCCACATAGTCCTGGGGCAGAGCTATGTGGAGGGGTGGAGCTATAAAGAGAGGGTGGGGCTATGTCACATACACACTTATTGCTCCACCCCTCCACATAGTCCTGGGGCAGGCCTATGTAAATGGGGAGGAGCTATATGGAGTGTGTGAAGCTATGTGGACTGGGTGGGGTATTGTGGAGTGGGTGGAGCTATAAAGAGAGGGTGGGGCTATGTCACATACACACTTATTGCTCCACCCCTCCACATAGTCCAGGGGCAGGGCTATGTAAATGGGGAGGAGCTATATGGAGTGTGCAGATATATATTCAAACTCATAGCTCCACCCCTCGACATAGTCCTGGAGTAGGGCTGAGTGGAGGTGGAGCAATGTGTAGAGGCGGAGCTATGTGGAGTGGGCGGGGCTATGATACATACACTCAGCTTAATATATTAGAAGATGATTTTACAGCAAAAAATATTATCTGTGATTTTTTTTTTAGGGAAAAAATAAAAAGTGAAGTGTTGACCCGACACCGATATAAGTCACCATCCGTCACCAGCGATCGAGAGTTACACAACACCTTGTACTGAATGATGTGGACGTGTGTGTGACGTCTGTGTTGTTGGGTAATAGTGGCTGATTCCTGTCTTGTATTGAATGATGTGGACGTGTGTGTGACGTGTGTGTTATTGGGTAATAGTGGCTGATTCCAGTCTTGTACTGAATGATGTGGACGTGTGTGTGACGTCTGTGTTGTTGGGTAATAGTGGCTGATTCCTGTCTTGTATTGAATGATGTGGACGTGTGTGTGACGTGTGTGTTATTGGGTAATAGTGGCTGATTCCAGTCTTGTACTGAATGATGTGGACGTGTGTGTGACGTCTGTGTTGTTGGGTAATAGTGGCTGATTCCTGTCTTGTATTGAATGATGTGGACGTGTGTGTGACGTGTGTGTTATTGGGTAATAGTGGCTGATTCCAGTCTTGTACTGAATGATGTGGACGTGTGTGTGACGTGTGTGTTATTGGGTAATAGTGGCTGATTCCAGTCTTGTCACATTGTTGCTCTTCACGGCGAGGACGCGCTCGGCTTCGGATTTTTCTGCATTTCGTTATCACGAACCTTTGGTAAAGAATAAATTATCCGGAAAGTGTCCGGATTTCTGTGGGGGAAATGATAGAACATCATGAAGGTGTTTTTATCAGATAATAAGGAAAGCACAAACATCGCGGCCCTTAAACAATAATTTGGTAACACAATTGACAATTGTTGGGTTTAGCGTGAAGAGAAATGGAGCAGAAGACGAGGAGGAGGAGGAGGACGGCGCGGGCAGGAGGCGCTCATCGTCCTCGCCTGTCAATCATCTGGACGTTTTGAGTGGCAGAAAGAGACACAAATTAACATATGAAGATTAATGATGCGTTTAGCCTGAGGGGCGCCAGTCTTGTCGCTGGATTGAGTTTTTACATGGTGGCGCCTGTCAGTTATCTGTAGATGTGGCTGGGAGCCGCCGATCTGGTTAGAGGTGACGGCAGATGGAGGAGCGCGGCTGAGGTAGGCGCCTACATCTGTCCACATCACATACGAAGGACCATTAGTGGGGATTCAGCTGATGTCTCAATCCAAGTCGAGGGTTAATGTTCTTAATTTGGCCAGACTATTGACCTTTTGTTTGTTACTCATATTTGCTAAGTCATTGTTTATTGTCAGACTATGCGGAGTCTTCCTTTGTCCAAGTTTGTGTATTGCTAATTTAATTATCTCAGCCCCTCAGACTACATAGACTCATTGATGGTGGATCAGAAGTCCAGAAAAGTGTTAGAGGAGATTAAATAATGATGGAAAATCTGATTACGTGCTTTACATATATTGAAGGAATCGATTTGAATTTGGGTGTGACGCTAGTCACTACTAATAGTTAGGGTGTGATACAGTCACTACTTACAGGTAGTTTACATAGCAGCGAAGTCAGATAATACTGGGGTAAGGTTTCAGGAGAGCTCATGTAGTATTCAGGGAGTAGACAGAGATGGTCATGCAACTGTCCAAAGTCAAGTTCCAGGAGAGCTTGTAGTATTCAGGGAGCAGATAGAGACATGTTATGCAACAGTCCAGGGTCCTGTTTCCAGTAGAACTTGTAGAATTCAGAGAGTAGACAGAGACATAGTATGCAATGCTCCAGAGTCAAGTTTCCAGGAGAGCTAGTAGAATTCGGAGGTAGACAGGGATGTAGTCATGCAACAGTCCAAAGTAAGGTTTCCAGGAGAACTCATAGTATTCAGGAGTGACAGGATAGTCATGCAACAGTCCAGGGTAGGTTTCAGGAGACTCACAGTATTCAGGAGTAGATAGAGATGTAGTTAGACAACAGTCCAGGGTCAGATTCCATGGCTTTGTAGAATTCGAAGGGAGTTATGACAAAGACAATGTAAGTCACGCATAACAGTCAGTAGATTTCAAGAGTACAGTATTCGGAGTTATTGATGAGTTGAACAGTCAGGTAAGATTCATGACGTTGTAGATAGGAGTGACAAGACATAGTCATGAACTGTGAAAGTGAGGTTCAGAGAGCTGTATATCATGAGTAACAGCCTAGTCATGCAACAGACAGGGTCAGGTTTCCAGCAGGGCACAGAGAGGATTCAGGGAGTCAACTGAGGCATATTCAGGTCAAGGTGAATGAGTCAAAATACCAGGAGATCACAACAAGTACAGGGAGTAGACAAAAGGGCAACTGAGAAACAAACCGGGATCAGATAGCAAACATCAGAACAAGACAGACTCAGGAGTCCAGGCCACACAGCACTTTAAATAAAATCTATGACTGGCAGAATTCTGGGAGAGGCTGCTCAGTAAAGTAGCTGAGAAATCATAGGGAAGGTGGACACCTGAGCAACTCAACACCTCCCCAATCCAGAATGGAAGTCTGCCCTGTCAATCAACTACTGACAGCTCAGAGCACCAGATACAACACAGCAGTAACGCTGATTGTGTCTGCGACGCGCTGCACGGGGGAATCGTGATTTGTGTGTCAGTTTAAGAAATCTGCTTGACCTGAGAACTTCAAAAAGTATAAGGTTTGATTTGTGCGAATTGTAAAAAAAAATACCTGCCTCCACCTTACATTGTATCAGCAGAGCCACATGACCCAGACTTTCCCATAATGCCTTGCATCGATACCATCACACGATATACTGTTAGTTTATTAATAAGGTTTGAAATCTCAATTGATGAACCCAAAGTATTTCATATATTCCACAGTTCACCATTACAAACTGATCTCGGGTTTCTGGTCTGTGGGACCACAAAAGTGCAAAAATTAAGGGACAGATAAGTTTTGTGGAGCATCTCCCCCCTCCAATCAGTGGCGGATTATAATGAGGGCAATCTGGGCTACTGCCCAGGGCTCAAGGGGGCGGGGGGGGCCCATGGCCAGATTGCCTTCATTATAATATTGAGTGTATAGAGCGGCGCTCCGATCCAAGGTATCCATGCCTTACTTATTAGGACGGATAACACACTCTTGCCCATGACTTTTTGGAGAGCTCCCTGGGCTCCCGTGCCATAATAATGATTTGGTTATGGGGTCTTCTGCCGTCTACCTCGGCTTTGTACAACCCTCTTTGTGATGGATTTTTCCGGTACGTTGCTATTTTTCCATCGAGGCTGATGGGTGCGCTTTCTTGAAGGATGTACTTATACCAGAAGCAATTTACTGTGTGGGAAAAAAGTGTCATCTAAAGGTTGCAGCGTGAAATCTTCATCTATTGTTGCGGCAGGAGATTCTGTGAAGTGCAGAGCAGAAGACGATGATTTCACACCGGTTATGTATTTACAACTTCTTTTTATAACTCTATTGGAACGGAAAACGTTCTTAAGCCGTTATACCTGGGATTTATCTCTAGATACATGGTTTCAGTGTCTTCATTGGTTCCGTTCTTATTCTTCTGGGTCTCTCGGGTGTTATCACGGCTTTTTGGCCAAGAAGAGACTTAAGGTCATTTTTTAGGCAAACACGGGGATGAGGGGCCGGATGTCACACATATATATGTGTGGCCCACTGGGACAGGGTACTTGGTACCGTACCGGGGTATCAGCTGGGGATGTCACTGCGGTCTTAGTCCGGACCGTGTACCGAGTCCCACAAGTAAAAGGGGTATTTACAATGGAAATTATTGTCGTGACGCCACCCACGGGTTGTGGTCAGTGATGGGACCGAAGCTGCAGTGTCTTCAGTCAGGAGGATGGATGGATGCTGCACAAGGTGGATGAGCCCACCGCGGGTCGGGGCTGCTCCTGACAGGGTAACATATAAATAAAACAGTTCTGTATACCTGGAATCACACACGGGAGACTGAAGCAGGGTTCACTGGGTTTTACTGACACGTCCTTCAATTCAAACAGTACAGTTCACACAGTCACTTTGCACTGGTAACTCCGGACACTCTGAACCCTCTGCAGCCAGACCCTTCACTCTCTCTCTCTGTGTGTGCTGTGGAGGTGTTTGATACACAAACTGTCTCCTACCTGCCTCGTTGCAGTTCCTCATGTGGCCACCCTGGTCGCAGGGGCACCACACATATATCTCATATCTTTACACCCCATCAGTATATCTTCTTTGGGGTTGTCACTATATATTTTTGATGACTTTCGGCACACGGTGTATCATCAGGATGTCACAGGTATACGGGGAATGGTTGTGTTGTAGTGTTATGTGGCAGTGGAGATGGAGCCACCGTCGGTGGAGCGCAGTCATTAGTGTTTCGCAGCTGTTGACGCCTCATTGAGAAGAGACCGGGGGGGGGGGGGGGGGGGAGCCACCACCGCTGCCGGAACGTGAGAGGAATATCTAGACTCTTGTTTAATAACGCGGACCCTCATTTACTCGGGATCAGCGGGCACACAAATTATCGCGGCTCCTGTAGATTCACACCATTGTCACCAGACATTTGTCCAAAGTGATCCACATTGGCTTCGTGTGTCAATATCATCATTGTCTTTAATAGAATTGTCTGTGTGTGATGTATCGTAGTCACATCGGGGGTCCACAGAGCCCGGGGGATCACACACAGCCCGGGGGATCACACACAGTCCGGGGGGTCGCACACAGCCCGGGGGATCACACACAGCCTGGGGGGTCGCACACAGCCCGGGGGATCACACACAGTCCGGGGGGTCGCACACAGTCCAGGGGTCACACACAGTCCAGGAGGTCACACACAGTCCAGGAGGTCACACACAGTCCGGGGGGTCGCACACAGTCCAGGAGGTCGCACACAGCCCGGGGGGTCGCACACAGCCCGGGGAGTCGCACACAGTCCGGGGGGGTCATACACAGTCCATGGGTCACACACAGCCCGGAGGGTCACACACAGCCGAGGGGGGTCACACACAGCCCGGGGGATCACACACAGTCCAGGGGTCCACAGAGCCTCGGGGGTCGCACACAGCCCGGGGGGTCGCACACAGTCCGGGGGGTCGCACACAGTCCAGGGGTCACACACAGTCCAGGGTTCACACACAGCCCGGGGGTCGCACACAGTCCGGGGGATCACACACAGCCCGGGGGTCGCACACAGTCCGGGGGATCACACACAGTCCGGGGGGTCGCACACAGTCCAGGGGTCACACACAGTCCAGGAGGTCACACACAGTCCGGGGGGTCGCACACAGTCCAGGAGGTCGCACACAGCCGGGGGTCGCACACAGCCCGGGGGGTCGCACAACACAGCCCGGGGGGTCATACACAGTCCATGGGTCACACACAGCCCGGAGGGTCACACACAGCCGAGGGGGTCACACACAGCCCGGGGGATCACACACAGTCCAGGGGTCCACAGAGCCTCGGGGGTCGCACACAGCCCGGGGGGTCGCACACAGTCCGGGGGGTCGCACACAGTCCAGGGGTCACACACAGTCCAGGGTTCACACACAGCCCGGGGGGTCGCACACAGTCCGGGGGGTCGCACACAGTCCAGGGGTCACACACAGTCCAGGGTTCACACACAGCCCGGGGGGTCACACACAGTTCGGAGGGTCACACACAGCCCGGGGGGGTCACACACAGTCCAGGGGTCCACAGAGCCTCGGGGGTCGCACACAGCCCGGGGGGTCGCACACAGTCCGGGGGGTCGCACACAGTCCAGGGTTCACACACAGCCCGGGGGGTCACACACAGTGTCCGGGGGGGGGGGGGGGTCACACACAGTCCAGGGGTCCACAGAGCCTGGGAGGTCGCACACAGTCCCATGGGGGAAGCCGAGCCAAGAACACAAAGCATTAGATGCAGTCACAACCTCTAGACTCCATTACAATGACCTACAGACCTGTAAACCATCCGGTCAGCACCAGAGACCCTCAGCTCTAATGACCCGGGGTCTCACATGATTCTGGTGGAGTCGAGTTGAGTCGAGTCTCAATAAATAAGAGTAAATGACAGTAATGTATGTGATGTATTTTGGCTTTTGCTCCTCCATACTGTTTGCAGAGTACCATAAAGTGGCTAATTGTGAGCGTTATACACTACAGGTTATACACTAGAGTGCTAGATTTGGCCAAATAACAATTCTGGGCAGATCTCTAAAAAATAATGAACAGTTTACAGTTATAAACGAACAGTTGCAATCTGAAATGCTGGTTACAAACATTGAACATAGGAATATAGACGTGCATCACTGCTAAAGAAATACATATAAAAAAGGCCAGAATCATGTGAGCCCAGCAGCCACGTCAAGGCGTAGCTCTTCACTGGTCCCTACCTATGTCATGGCCTCGATCTGGGTGGGAAGACCTAAAAACCTGCTAATAGAGCATTATAAACACCTGGAGCACACTTCAGCTAGTGAACACAGTCCTCCCTGTTAAATGGCATTCAATACATTCTGGAGACAATTGTATGTGCTTTATTACATAAAGACGGTTTACCCCATAGAGTTCTGTAGCTGATATCACCTCCTCTCTGCACATCAACCCCATAAGTCATAAAGTCCTTCAAAGGCCTGTGGAATCCTGCCCAGTCCTCCTCACAGCCTGGATCCGACGCCCCTCACACCCACCAGAGGCCTCTCATCCACACAATATCACACCTGAGGGTTTTCCTGGTGTCTGGGATCAACACAGGCAGACTCGAGCATCGACCGGCTGTGTGCTGATTCACAGGCAGGCTAGCAAGAGTTAATCTCTACTGTCTGCTTGCTCCTCTCATCACATGTTGTGTTTAGGCCTATCACAGCGGTCCCCCTCCTATTTAAGCTGGTGGTATCCTTCTACCCATGCCTGCTATAGTTTATCCTATGTTGGCCTGTGAGGTGCGGTGTCCCAGACTCTGGTGAAGCTTGCTCCTCTCATCACATGTTGTGTTTAGGCCTATCACAGCGGTCCCCCTCCTATTTAAGCTGGTGGTATCCTTCTACCCATGCCTGCTATAGTTTATCCTATGTTGGTCTGTGAGGTGCGGTGTCCCAGACTCTGGTGAAGCTTGCTCCTCTTATCATATGATGTGGAGAGGCCTATCACAGCAGCTGCCCTCCTATCTAAGCTGGTGGTATCCTTCTACCCATGCCTGCTATAGTTTATCCTATGCTGGCCTATGAGGTGTGGCATCCCACACTCTGGTGTAAATTCTGCTATATACCTGGTGCAGTAGTGAAAGTTGTCCCCTGTTGTTCTGCACCTCCCTTCCTGCTCTTGTTTTTCCTCCTGCTACTCTTATTGTCTTTACCTTTGTGTGTGTGGCTTAGTGACAGAGAGTTTTGGTTTTCCCTTATCTGCTTTTATCTGTGGGTTTCATTACTCTCCAGTTCAGGAGGAGGGGGAATAAGATCAGCACTGGTCAGGAGCAGGGCTAGGATGGAGATTCATCAGTTCAGGGCTGTAAAGGAGCAGGGCGAGGGTGTAGACTGAGACCTCTCCACCATCAGGAGTACCCCTGAGATAGGGATAGTTCAGGGCTGTAAAGGAGCAGTGCGAGGTCGGAGACTCAGGCCTCTCCACCATCAGGACTACCCCTGAGATAGGGTGAGTTTAGGGCTGAGCATGAGCAGGGCTAGGGTGGAGACTCGGGCCTCTCCACCATCAGGAGTACCCCTGAGATAGGGATAGTTCAGGGCTGTAAAGGAGCAGTGCGAGGTCAGAGACTCAGGCCTCTCCACCATCAGGACTACCCCTGAGATAGGGTGAGTTTAGGGCTGAGCATGAGCAGGGCTAGGGTGGAGACTCGGGTCTCTCCACCATCAGGAGTACCCCTGAGATAGGGATAGTTCAGAGCTGTAAAGGAGCAGTGCGAGGTTGGAGACTCAGGCCTCTCCACCATCAGGAGTACCCCTGAGATAGGGATAGTTCAGGGCTGTACAGGAGCAGGGCTATTATGGAGACTCAGGCCTCTCCACCATCAGGAGTACCCCTGAGATAGGGATAGTTCAGGGCTGTACAGGAGCAGGGCTATTATGGAGACTCAGGCATCTCCACCATCAGGAGTACCCCTGAGATAGGGATAGTTCAGGGCTGTACAGGAGCAGGGCTATTGTGGAGACTCAGGCCTCTCCACCATCAGGAGTACCCCTGAGATAAGGTTAGTTCAGGGCTGTACAGGAGCAGGGCTATTGTGGAGACTCAGGCCTCTCCACCATCAGGAGTACCCCTGAGATAGGGATAGTTCAGGGCTGTACAGGAGCAGGGCTATTGTGGAGACTCAGGCCTCTCCACCATCAGGAGTACCCCTGAGATAAGGTTAGTTCAGGGCTTTCTAGCTTGAGGGGAAGATCAGGCACCTGGTTCCTCATTTACCCATAGTCATTGTGACCTTTGGATTTTGGATTGGTCGCCTGTTCCACTTGTTGATCGCCCTCACTGTCAAAAAAGTTTTTTCTAATATCTCATGTGTGTCTCCTCCCATTCAGCTTCATCCCATTTAGAATAACCCTAGTGTTCCCATTCCTGAGTATATCTTTGTCCATATGTTTTGTCTATTAGGACTGAATAGGAAACAACAATGGACAAGAGAGATGAGACCCTTTGTCCTCACCCCCATTCTCCACCTTGTAGACAGAGATCATTGACACATCGGGGGTCGCCTTCTGATGCCGTATTGTCCATCATCTTCTTATGTGCTCACATTGTGTCCTTATCCTATAGGATGATCCCACTGTTATATGTTTAACACTAAAATGTTTTATTTGTAAATAGAACAAACCGCGATGCGATAGGACTGAGCAGACGGCGGTGACATTGCTCCCGGAGCTCTCTCTCTCCGTCTTCCATCTCGTCTAATCTTCGCTCTCCTCCGGGGTCCTCGCTGTCTTCCTTCCATCTCCCCGTCTTTCTTCCTCGCTCATTATCTCTCCCTGTCATTGTTTCTCTTCCCGGTGTCCTGGAGCTGTCACCGTTACATGGTTTCTTGTAATAATTACACAAGCAGAGTGCCCTCATCCTTCCCTCGTCCTCCGCACACCTCGGCCCACATCTCTAGTGTTTACCCCATCCCCCCATTAAAAAAAAAAAAAAAAATCCTCTCTGTTGATTCCCGACTGTGTTCCGTTCCTTCGCTCAGTTTCCATGGCAACGGCTGCTGTGTATCAATAAGACGCAGTAAGCAAGAACGCCATTGATCGGCCTCTGATAGAGTCACAGGCTAAAGGCAGAATGGGGGGGGGATACGGTAACGACCGCGACTGGTGCAGCTGAGACGTTCAAAGGGGTAATGAGGACACTAATAACCAAATATGTGGAGTTTATACCCATCTGATATAAATACACAACATTATAGGGACCAGAGCCTGGTACATTTTAGGTCTGGGTCATCCAAAACCGAGCGATCCAATCACAGACAGGAAAGGGCCCCTGTGCAAGATCCGTATACGGGCCCTTGGCAGTGCAATAGTTCTGCTATGACGTGTGTTTCTTTAAGCTTTGGAGGTGGAAATGGGCCCCCTTTCCTCTTGGGCCCTGTGCGGTTGCCCCTGATACCTGATAGGAACCAGATCTGGATCAATAACATTATAAAAATACACATATGGCTTCTATCCATTCCCTCAGGAGTTGTCTCTTGTTCATCAATGGTTACAATTGTAAAGTGCATGAAAAAACTGCAATTTATGGAAAATTCTCAAGAATGAAGGGATTAGTAATGCCGTAGTTCACTGCTATTTGTCCAGGTTATCAGTCGCCTCAGATATAGCACAATCACCTACAAGCTGTTTTCTATGCAGCTTGGAAGCGCTGCCTGACGATGGCCGGATCTAAAACCAGAGAGCAAACCGTTCATATAGGTCCTAGATCCGCAGGGAGGCTGGGGAGCGGCGTGCTCCTGATGACAGAAGGTTTGCACACGCCTTTAAAGAGTTACATCTAAGATACAACCTCAATTCAATCCCTACATTTCCTTCCAGTATTAAAGGGTTATGATGCAACTCTCCATGGAGTTATACCATGATCCACAACCGGGCGGTGGTACTATTTTGGTTATGGGTCATCCAACTCACAGACAGGTAAGGGGTTAAGTCCTATACCCTTGGCAGAGCACACACCTATAGTGTTTTCTGTAAGACTTGGAATGTTTCCTCTGCACCCTGCATGCCCTAACTGTTTGCCTGTATCTGGACTAAATTTTCCTAGGGCTTCACCCAACCCTACAGGATTGTCCTGTCATCAAGGTAAATGTTAAGAGCAATGTCCCCACACACCTACTGGTTCTGTACAGACTAGAATGTCTCTAGTGCACCCAACCCTACTGGTTCCTGTACGGACTAGAATCTCTCTAGCCGTACCCACACCCTACTGGTTGCTGTACGGGCTAGAATCATCCTAGCGTACCCAACCCTACTGGTTACTGTATGACTAGAATGTCCTAGCCATCCACACCCTACTGGTTGCTGTATGGACTAGAATGTTCCTAGCTGCACCCACACCCTATTGGTTGCTGTACAGGACTAGAATGTTCTAGCCACACCCACACCCTACTGGTTCCTGTACAGACTAGAATGTCTCTAGCCACACCCACACCCTACTGGTTCCTGTACAGCAGGGTGGGGAACCTTTTTCTGTTAATTTCTACTGTCCTTAGAGAACCACAAAAAATAATCAACGTTCAAAAGTCCCCTGCTATATTTGGTTAAACAATCAACTCTTCCCTACTGTGGTGGCTGGAGCTTCTTCTCTTAGGTGTGGCAGTGATGTTAAGTGATATTGATCATGTTGCTTCTCTGCTTTTCCAGGTTCTTAGGGCCATAAACATCACATTAGAGGCTAGCGACAATATGCAGCACTGCAGAGGCTGAGGATGGGGCATAGAGATCACAGGAAAGCCTGGGAGCATATACATCACTGGTGAGGCTGAGGCTGGGGCATAGAGATCACTAGGGAGCTGGTATTTATAGGGCAGGTAGTCTGCAAAATGTGACTGCCGTCCCCAACAATCTGCCCGGAGGCAGCAGAAAAGGTCATCAGGGCCGCATTAGCCCTGTGTCCTGAGGTTCCCCACCCCTGCTGTACAGACTAGAATGTCCCTAGTCGCACCCACACCCTACTGGTTCCTGTACAGACTAGACTGTCCCTAGCTGCACCCACATCCTACTGGTTCCTATACAGATTAGAATATCCTCTAGTCACACCTAAACACTACAGTTCCTGTACAGACTAGAATGTTCCCAGCCGCACCAACACCCTTACTGGTTCCTGTACAGACAAGAATGTCCCTAGCTGCACCCACATCATACTGGTCGCTAGAGGATATTTATCCATCCGCAACATCACCCTACTGGCTCCTGTGCAGACTAGAATGTTCCTAGCTGCACCCACACCCTACTGGCTCCTGTAAAACTAGAATGCCCCTAGCCGCACCAATACCCTACTGGTTCCTATATTGATTAGAATGTCCCTAGTCGCACTCACTCCATACTGGTTCCTGTACAGAGTAGAATGTTACTAGCCACACCCACACCTATTGGTTCCTGTGCAGTCTAGAACGTCCCTAGCTGCACCCACACCCTACTGGTTCCTGCAAAAAGTAGAATGTCCCTAGTTGCAGGGCCAGGCAGCGTACTGGAGTGAAATGCGTAAAAACAAAAAAATGCAAATTTGGTTAAAGTTATATTGCATAAATTTGTCTGACATATCCTGATAAGCAAAGTTTTCAAGGCAAAAAAAAAAAACACTTAAAAAGGTCACTATAAAGGAGCAAATTATTGTAGAAAAGTGGAGAAACTACGGGATGAATTCAGGACCAATGAATGTAGCGGACGTCCAAATCATTATAGTATCTAGTTGGGACCCCCAGCAATCAAATAATTATCCCCTATCCCCATTGATAAGGGATACCTGACTACCACGGAATTGATCCTTTAAAATTTTGGATAACTTTAACATTTTAATGGCAACAAGGAAAAAACAAGATCCAGCAACAACGTCCTTTAAATTTTCATGAAAAAAGTAAAATCCATTTTATTTAGGCAAAATTAAAAAGCAGAAATGCCAGACAGGAGTCCCCATTACATGTTTCTAACAGCATCTTGGTTCTATGACTAAGAACAAATGTAACGGGGACTCCTGTCTGGTTTTCTGCTTTTTAATATCTAAAAATTACTAACTTAAAAAATTCGGAGTGTTGGGAAACTTCCTGGTGTCTTGTCATAGCTCTTAGCGAGCCTACAGCACCACCCGACCACCCATACATTTAAAACAGTGAAAAAACATGCTCAAATTTTACAGTACCCCTAATGACGTTCTGGCAAGCTGCGGTGTGCTTCCTGGCTCCGCAGGCATCCCAGTGTAATACACAGAGGATCCGCTCTACTGCCAATTCGAGAAGTGCGGTGATTCAAATTTTCAACGTTACAACTAGTTATCTTTCATCAAAGGACACTACAGGTTTGCTACTTGATGATGACTCAACATGGTCACGTAACTGCTACAGTTGAGATTCCTCCTATTAGGTTTGGCTGCGGAGCCACGGAAATCCAAACGGTCACCTTGCAGGAATTGAATGCCGCGGTGGGCCTGAGGAAGTGAGATATTTCTGTTTACTTTATTTTCTGTAACACCCACACTAGATATCTAATTAGACACAACCCTTATACAATGTTATAGAAGTGAATTTTTAATGCAAACATTTAGTACATGCATGTATTTATAACATTTACCCTGGTGATACAACATCCCTGTACCCCCAGATTGATCATTATAATCCACCACTGGTCCAGGAGTCTTTGCATGTCCCTCTCATGTCTCTGTATACTCTGTCCCTGTCATGTCTCTGTATACTCTGTCCCTGTCATGTCTCTGTATACTCTGTCCCTGTCATGTCTCTGTATACTCTGTCCCTGTCATGTCTCTGTATACGCTGTCCCTGTCATGTCTCTGTATACTCTGTCCCTCTCATGTCTCTGTATACTCTGTCCCTCTCATGTCTCTGTATACTCTGTCCCTCTCATGTCTCTGTATACTCTGTCCCTCTCATGTCTCTGTATACTCTGTCCCTGTCATGTCTCTGTATACTCTGTCCCTCTCATGTCTCTGTATACTCTGTCCCTCTCATGTCTCTGTATACTCTGTCCCTGTCATGTCTCTGTATACTCTGTCCCTGTCATGTCTCTGTATACTCTGTCCCTGTCATGTCTCTGTATACTCTGTCCCTCTCATGTCTCTGTATACTCTGTCCCTCTCATGTCTCTGTATACTCTGTCCCTCTCATGTCTCTGTATACTCTGTCCCTCTCATGTCTCTGTATACTCTGTCCCTCTCATGTCTCTGTATACTCTGTCCCTGTCATGTCTCTGTATACTCTGTCCCTGTCATGTCTCTGTATACTCTGTCCCTGTCATGTCTCTGTATACTCTGTCCCTCTCATGTCTCTGTATACTCTGTCCCTCTCATGTCTCTGTATACTCTGTCCCTCTCATGTCTCTGTATACTCTGTCCCTCTCATGTCTCTGTATACTCTGTGTCCTGTCTCTACACTCTGTGTCCTGTCTCTACACTCTGTCTCCTGTCTCTACACTCTGTCTCATGTTTCTACACTCTCTGTAATGTCTGTATACTGTGTCTATAATGTGTGTAATCTCTGCATACTGTCTGTCTATACAATGTCTCATGTATGTATATACTGTGTGCTTCTCTCCTCACCCCTCCACCACTGAGCCGCATCTCTCCTCAACCCTACACCACTGAGCCACTTCTCTCCTCACCCCTCCACCACAGACACCCATCTCTCCTCACCCCTCCACCACTTAGCCGCATCTCTCCTCACCCCTCCACCACTGAACCGCATCTCTCCTCACCCCTCCAACACTGAGCCGCATCTCTCCTCACCCCTCCACCACAGAGCCGCATCTCTCCTCACCCCTCCACCACAGAGCCGCATCTCTCCTCACCCCTCCACCACAGAGCCGCATCTCTCCTCACCCCTCCACCACTTAGCCGCATCTCTCCTCACCCCTCCACCACTGAACCGCATCTCTCCTCACCCCTCCAACACTGAGCCGCATCTCTCCTCACCCCTCCACCACAGAGCCGCATCTCTCCTCACCCCTCCACCACAGAGCTGCATCTCTCCTCATCCCTCCACCACAGAGCCGCATCTCTCCTCACCCCTCCACCACAGAGCTGCATCTCTCCTCACCCCTCCACCACAGAGCTGCATCTCTCCTCACCCCTCCACCACAGAGCCGCATCTCTCCTCACCCCTCCACCACAGAGCCGCATCTCTCCTCACCCCTCCACCACAGAGCCGCCTCTATACTCTGCTACCCACAGAGCCGCCTCAATACTCTGCTAGCTCAGAGCCGCCTCTATACTCTGCTACCCACACAGCCGCCTGTATACTCTGCTACCCACAGAGCCGCCTCTATACTCTGCTACCCACAGAGCCGCCTCTATACTCTGCTACCCACAGAGCCGCCTCTATACTCTGCTACCCACAGAGCCGCCTCTATACTCTGCTACCCACAGAGCCGCCTCGATACTCTGCTACCCACAGAGCCGCCTCGATACTCTGCTACCCACAGAGCCGCCTCGATACTCTGCTACCCACAGAGCCGCCTCGATACTCTGCTAGCCACAGAGCCCCTCGATACTCTGCTAGCCACAGAGCCGCCTCGATACTCTGCTACCCACAGAGCCGCCTCGAAGCTCTACTACCCACTGACCCACCTGTATACTCTGATACCCACTGACCCCCTGTATACACACAATTCATTTCACCGTGCTCCGATGCAATTGCATCGGGCCTTTTTACTAGTTCCTAAATAAAATGAACTTTTAACTTTTTCCAAGAAAATTTACAGGACGTTGTTGCTGGATCTTTTTTCCTGGTTGTCCTTTGTCATTAGCTCTTAGCAGAGCTTCCCTTATATCAGTGCACCACCCTGGAATCCACCTCCTATACTGATTCTATATGGTGAGCAGAAACTGTATAACTTTTTAACAGTTTAACCTTTTAATGACAGGTTCTGGGAGTCGGTGTTCTGTCCTGGCTGCACTGCAGCTTATCGAATCCTAAAAGTGTGTAATACACACACTGTTAGGATCCGGCTCTACTTGCCAATTCGAGAAGTCGATATGTGATTTCAAATATATTTTTATACTTACAACTAGTTCCATCTGTTTCAATACAACGAGACACTGACAGAGAATCTACTTGCATACTTGTAATGATGGCTCAAATGGTCAAGTACAGGTAACTCCTAACAGTGTGTACATTCCTCCTTATTAGGTTTTGGCTGCTGCAATTCTTGTTGAAAATTTCAAAAGATCTGGATCATCCCTTGTAGTGCTAAGTGTTAATGCCCATTATAAATCCATTTGGGTAACCTGTCTTTAAGGATCTTGTTAAGATATTAGATAGTAACTGTTTAGCTTGTATTTTCTGTAACTTACCCAACACCTGGAGTATCTAATTAGCACATAGCTCCTTTATCAATGTTTAGTGAGAAAGTGAATGTTTATAGTATGGCAAACATTTAGTAACAGGCAGTGGTATATTATAATGGGGCAATTTACCCTGGGTGACTGGGCCCCCCAGAGCATTGGGCCCCATTTACCGCCCAGATTGACCTCATTATAATCCACCACTGGTACCAGGAGAGTCTTTGGCATGTTTCATCCAGTGATGTATTTGTCTGATGTTGATTGACATCTGAAGAGTTGGCCACTCAGAAGAGGGATACTATATCGGACAAATAGAACCTGTATATTCTAGAGTTTGTGTAACACTTGGTTATGGAAGCATTTTTTCAAATAAGATATGAGTTAGAGAAGACTTCAGGTAAGGCAGAAGCTCTGTTAAACCTGTGGTCTAAAGGGGATGTCCGTTACACCAGTGTGGATCCCAGGAATTTCTCTGTCTTCGCTGTTCTGCTTCTCACGGCTGATGTTTCCAGACAGATGATGTGCTGCTGCTCCTGGTGACGTTTTTTCTGTTTAGTGTGCACTGTAAAGACTTTACCTTTGTGATTTATATTATGCAAAAGGATACACAATATCACACTATTTCCTATTTTCTGTAATCAATGAATTATCATAATAACATTAATCGCCTTCTTTAATGCCGGATCCGAGCCCTTTGAATACTTGGCAAAACATCCCTTTAAGTGGCCGCACAATGAAGAGACCGGTGATGGTTCTTCCTTCGCTGTAGTCATGGCGGCACTAATTGTCTTACAGGGAGATTTCCAGTAGAGAAGTCGCCACTGACAACCTTAAAGTGCTCAGTATTATCCTGTCTTCCCCTTCCCCCTCCTCCTTCTGTAGTAAAGATGGCCGGATGATGGGAGATAGATTAGCAGCTTCATTGTAATTGATGATTCATCTCAGCACTAGCGACTGTTGTGGCACAATACATATGTTGTTTGGCTTCTCTTACGAAGGTTTTCAAGCAATCACTTCTAATTATAATAAAATCTGAATTTCCGGCTGTAAACGTTCCGACGTCCTAGAAATATTTGCTGGTTTTGCAGTTTCATATATAAATACAATTGTGCAATAAAGTAACAGGATGAGTTCTGTGTGAATAAATATATATTTTGTCTTTTTTATTATGATTACTTATAGAAAGTCAATAGATTTCATAATACTTTGGATGGGTGGATGGATAGATACTGTAGATGGGGTGATGGATGGATGAACAGTTGGTGGGTGGTGTGGGTAGATTGAATGAAGGGTCGAAGGATGGATGGATCGGTGGGTGGATGGACGGATGGTGGGTGAATGGACGGACAGATGGTAGATTTGTGGGTACATGGATGAATGGATGGAAGGGTGAGAAGATGGAAGAATGGATGGGTGTGTGTGTTTGGGGATGGTAGAATTGATGGGCAGGTGCGTGGATGGAAGGATGGATAGATGGACAGATAGATGGGTGTGTGTATGGATGGATGGAATTTTGGATGGAAGGATGGATGGGTGGATGGATGGATGAATGGATGGGTTGATGGATGGATGGATGAATGGATGGGTGGGTGGATGGATGGATAGATGGGTGGGTGGATGGATGGATGAGTGGGTAGATCAATGGATGGATGAATGGATGGATAGATGGGTGGGTGGATCGATGGATGGATGGATAGATGGGTGGGTGGATGGATGGGTGGGTGGATCGATGGATGGAATTTTGGATGGAAGGATGGATGGGTGGATGGATGTGTGTTGGATGGATGGGTTGGTATGGATGGATGGGCTGATGGGTGGATGGATCGATGGGTGGGTGGATGGATGGATGGGTGGGTGGATTGATGGATGGATGGAATTTTGGATGGAAGGATGGATGGGTGGATGGATGTGTGTATGGATGGATGGGTTGGTTTGGATGGATGGATGGATGGGTTGATGGGTGGATGAATGGATGGTGGGTGCATGGATGGATGGATGGGTGGGTGCATGGATGGATGACAGATGGATTTGGGAGAATGGGTTTGATACTATATAAAATCTGTTTTTCCATCATCTGACATTATAGTGTTGCCTCCATTTCATTAATCAGCCCATGCATCATTAAGATATGTTTTGTATTCATCATTTGAAGAACTGCCCCATGTTTGCAGTTTTTGTTTGGAAGAGGTGATGACCTTGGTGTCACGGGTGTCTCCTGCCCCGGGGAGACCTCTGACAAGTCTGGGACCTGCAGGTTACACCACTGTATGGATCTCAGGTCTATAACTTGTACTTTAATGTATATAACGTTCTTTTGGTGATGCAGATGGATAAAATAGATGATGGATAGATATAGATCGATCATCTAAGACCAGATAGACTATATTTGCTCTGTAAGGATCCTGTAGCTTTTGTTGGACTTGTTGCCTCCCTTGGATGTGGTTTTCCATCTTTGGCCTTTTGTTGGGGATTCGGTGATCTACGTTCTCATCTTCCGGCGTCTTCAGTGTTTGTCGGGTTTGTACCAATACATGACGTTTTGAACACTTGGTTTTATATTTATACATACCAGAAAGGTAATAACTGTAAAGATGTAGACATGATCCGGGCAGACCGCTAGGGTGACCTCATACTGGACCTCGTGCCAATAAAACCTACCAAGTCTTACAGGAGTGTTTTGTCCTCTATGGACCCCGCGGGCCCTATCCGGGGTCACCGACCTGCAGCTTCTTATACTGTTTACAACATTCCACCAAACTTTGCCGACTGCTACATTCCTTTCTCTGCATGATGATATCGTCCTAATTAAATCCCAGCACTGATTTGCACGGATTGTTCGCCTTCTTGCTTTCTTTCCATTCGCGCTCCACCGCTCAACCTTCACCCTTCTACTCTAAGAAAAGCAGACGTCTAAACAATGAAATTAATTGGGTAATTGGTTTGCAATTATAGAAGCACCGACTCAATGCCAACAGCAGGGACTGAGCTTCTAAGACGACTCTATATATGAGCGGAGGTATTTAATTAATTGTTCTAATCTGAACAGACCTGGAAAAAACTTTAGGGTGAATATATCAAAAGTTATCCTCTCCCCCACCCCCAGCTACACTGTTTCCTCTTCTCATGCAAATTGGTATTTATGAAGCTAGTCACTACTCATGGGTGATCCGTCAGGCTGGTCCCTTCACACCATGACCCAGGAAGTCCCTTCACACCATGACCCAGGAAGTCCCTTCACACCATGACCCGGGAGGACCCTCCACACCATGACCCAAAGGTCCCCTTCACACAATGACCCAGGAAGTCCCTTCACATGATGATGACCCAGGAGATCCCTTCACACCATAACTCAGGAGATCTCTTTACATGAATGACCCAGGAGGTCCCTTCACACCATGACCAGGAAGTCCCTTCATACCATGACCGGGAGATCCCTTCATACAATGACCCAGGAGATCTCTTTACATGATGAACCAGGGGGGTCCCGTCACATGATGGCCCAGGATGTCCCCACACATGACCAAGAGGTCCCTTCACACGATGACCCGGAGGTCCCTTCACACCATGACCCAGGAGGTGCCTTCACACCATGACCCGGAGGTCCCTTCACACCATGACCCAAAGGTCCCTTCACACCAATGACCCAGGAAGTCCCTTCACATGATGACCCAGGAGATCCCTTCACACCATAACTCAGGAGATCTCTTTACATGATGACCCAGGAGTCCCTTCACACCATGACCCAGGAAGGTCCCTTCAACCATGACCCGGAGATCCCTTCAACGATGATCCAGGAGTCTCTTTACATCATGACCCAGGTGGTCCCGTCACATGATGGCCCAGGATGTCCCCACACATGATGACCTAAGAGGTCCCTTCACACAATGACCCAGGAGATCCCTTCACATGATGACCCAGGAGGTTCCTTCACACCCAAGCACCCATGGAAAACCCTTCACACAATGACCCAGAAGGACCCTTCACCATGACCCAGAGGACCCTTCACATGCATGATCCAGGAGATCCCTTACACCATGACCCAGGAGGTCGTTCACATGATGACCCAAGACAAGTCCCATTTACACCATGACCCAGGAGGTCCCTACACATGATGACTTGGGAGGTCCCTTCACACAATGACCCAGCAGGTCCCTTCACACATATGGACTCCAAGAAGGTCCCTTCACACTATGACCCAGGAGGTACCCTTCACACAATGACCCGGGAGTCCCTTTACACCATGACCCAGGAGGTCCCTTCACGACAATGACCCAGGAGGTCCCTTCACACAATGACCCAGGAATCCCTTCACACCATGACCCAGGAGGTCCACATTCAACTCCATGACCCAGGAGGTCCCTTCACATGATGACCCTGGAAGTCCCTTCACACCATGACCCAGGAGGTACCTTCACATCATGACCCAGGAAGTCCCTTCACACTATGACCCAGGAGGTCCCTTCACATGATGATCCAGGAGGTTCCCTTCACACATGACCCAGGAGGTCCCTTCACACGAGGACCCGAGAGTTCCCCAATTCCGATCCTCAAAAGCCACCAGCAGATCAAGGTTTCTGGATTTCTTAGTATTGCACAGATGATCAAGTCATCTCCTGGTCCAAACTAAAGAAATATTGGAAACATGATCTGTTGGAGACTCTCAGGGACTTGAGTTGGGGGAACATCGATCTGGAGCATCCGGATATAGATTTGAGCATTGGGGGCCAAATAATTCAAACTATGGTCAGGTTCAGGACATCAGAGTATCCAGAAGAATAAACCATAGGAGAAATACAAACCTTCTATATACAATATGGCCCTTTCAGAGAATCTAAGGATCCTTGCACCCAGATGAAACCCAATGATCCATATGGAAAACAACCAAACCCCTATAAATATGACCATTTTTTGAGTGTGGGGGTATTAAATTACTCAGGAAAACCCAATCAACCATTGGAGAACATCCAAACCTTGAAGGATATGAAGGAGTAAACCCAATGGGTGGACATTGATTCTCCCTATAGATATGGTCTCGGTAGTATTTGGGGGTAATTTATTGAGTTCCTTGTGAAACTTGTATGAAAATCTAATCAACAAACTTTATAAAAGTAGGATAAACTGTGATAAAAGATCTTGACACGAAAAGTCACATAAATGTTGACGTGCTGCTTCCATTTTTCTACAGGTGAATGGAAAAGGAGTTTTCGAGACTCTCCCAGGAGCAGACGATCGACACTTACGATCCAACAAAGATCCTCTACTGATCCAAGTGCTGAGACGCAGTCCCCGTATGAAGGGGGCGCCACTGACCGCTTCATCCCATGACCTCCAATTCGTGGACAGTGGAACCCAAACGGATATCACCTTTGAGCACATCATGACCATGGGCAAAGCTCGACCTCCAAGCCCGGCCATGGTCGTTCTAGAACCGTATGTACTATCAGAGCTGTGAGTAGAGACCTTGCTGATATCTGTGTTCACTGTTTGTCACATTGTTGACTGTCTACAAGTTCTATAAGCAGGTCTATATCAATAAAACCATATCACATAAAATGATTAATATTTGGCATTCACCAACATTACATCCATTACTTCTATCCCACAGATCAGTTGAGGAATGTGGCAACAATTTCACAAAATAGATAAGCGGCACTCACCCAAATTGCCTAAAACAAGTCCTTTATTGGGAGGCACAGACGTACGCTTAAACCTCTAGAGGATGACAGCTGTTTTGTGCTTGATCTTAGTTTCCCTACAGCACCCCCGCAGGGGAGATGAAGTATTACAGAACTTCTAACAGTCAATAGGCTTTCCATGTAATAAATAGATATTTTAGTGCTTCAATGTCAGAAGCATTGATTACATAATAAATCTGAACCAGAGGTATGACATAGTAGACATCCAAAATTGTAATCAAGTGACATCAGTCAAAGAAGTATCATAGTTAAACTGGAATAAATCTATTACTGTTTAGGCATCAAGAACGTAGACAATTTCTCTCCATTTTACAGACCTCCAATTGGAAATGAGTTCTATGAGCCGGCTGAGTTCATGGATGGTGTCCAACCGGAGGGAGAGCGCACCGACGAGCTGGAGTACGAGGTGAGGTATCCGATCCGGGGCTGTATATCCATTATACACATGATACCATCAGAATAGCACAAGTCATGGACTGGTCGAATCGCCAGTGGAAGAGTCTTCCAATAGGAGGTCGTCCTTCATGACATTACCGGTGTCGTCATCATACGGCTACCGTCATTCTCCTTTGTACTTTATATGTGTACATTTGGCTGAGGTTTTCTTTTTTTTATTTGTTCCTTGAGGGATTATGGTAGACGAAGGTCAGGTTAACGTAACAGGTTAATGCACTGATAGATTTTGGTAGACGTTGGGTTTTGGTCTCATCCTCTGATGACGGCATGTTGGCATTGGTGCACCGTCACCGCACTTTTACACGATTTCTGTGCCATGTTCACCAAGTACTCATACAACAATTTGCCGTTCTGCTGTACACCCTCATCAGTATATGGTTTTTATGGTGTTCCCTTACTCCCACAAACAACTTGGGCTTTATCAAGTTCATCTTTCCCACCAGGATTTAAATAATATGTAATATCAACCCAACACCCACTGGAAACATTCACTTAGGGGCCCTAACCCTACATGTACCATCTAGCTCTTAGTGTAGGGTCACTATCTCGCTCTCTATTGTAGGTCACTATCTCTGCTCTCTAGTGTAGAGTCACTATCTCGGCTCTCATGTAGGTCACATCTCGGCTCTATTGGTAGGGTCACTATCTCGGCTCTCTAGTGTAGGGTCACATCTCGCTCTCTAGTGTAGGGTCACCATCTCTGTCTTTAGGTAGGGTCACTATCTCGGCTCTCTAGTGTAGGATCAATATCTTCGACTCTCTAGTGTAAGGGTCACTATCTCGGCTCTCTAGTGTAGGGTCACATCTCGGCTCTTTAGGGTAGGGTCACTATCTCAGCTCTCTAGTGTAGGGTCACTATCTCGGCTCTCTAGGTAGGGTCACTATCTCGACTCTCTAGTGTAGGTCACATCTCGGCTCTCTATGTAGGGTCACTATCTCTGCTCTCAGTGTAGGTCACCATCTCGTCTCCAGTGTAGGGCCCATCATCTCGGTTCTCCAGTGTAGGTTCATCATCTCGGTTCTCTAGAGTAGGGTCACCATCTTGACACTCTAGTGTAGGGTCACTATCTCGACTCTCTATGTAGGGTCACCATCTTGGCCCTCTAGTGTAGGCCATCATCTCACTCTCAGTGTAGGCCATCATCTCGCTTCAGTGTAGGGTCACCATCTCGGCTCTCCAGTGTAGGGCTCATCATCTCGGCTCCTGTAGGCTCATCATTCGGGTTTAGTGGATCACCATCTCGGCTCTCTAGGTAGGGTCACCATCTCGGCTCTAGGTAGGGTCACTATCTCGACTTTCTAGTGTAGGGTCACCATCATGGCCCTCTAGTGTAGGGTCACCATTATATCCAAAGCAGATGACTACTAAGTGGTCGGTGATCTTTTTCTTTCCACCAGGAGGTTGAGCTGTGTAAGATAAACCATCAAGACAAACTTGGCCTAACCGTCTGCTATCGCACCGATGATGAAGAAGACCTGGGAATATACGTCGGAGAGGTAAGAAGCTGTGATACTTCTGCTCTCACCACATTTACTCTGTTGAGTTAATTCCTTTCATCTCAGTCTTGTAGGTTTTTACTTCCAAGCTTGTAAGGTTTCATTTGTCACCAGACTTTTATCTCTGCAGGTTGTGGGAGTTTGTAGAACGAGAACACGATTTATAGACGTTGATATGAATTATGATTATAGAAACACGAGATTCTAGATCTCATCTTCATGTTGTTTTCTTCTCTTAAAGGTGAATCCAAACAGCATCGCGGCCAGAGACGGGAGGATACGGGAAGGAGACAGAATCCTACAGGTGATGACACCGCACCCGGGCCCTGGAGCCTGGGGGGCCCCAAAAGTCCTTTTGTCCTATGTAAAAGGACTATTGCTGTTAAAGATTTGCAATAATTGGGGGCCCCATTGGAGCATTCACATTGGGGCCCATAAGCTTCAAATTACACCATTGATGTGCGCCATTTTGATAGTTTATTGAGCTTAAAAGATGAGTCCACCAGGGGTCGTAATGAAGAAAAATGTCTACAAAATAGGATGTCCGGCTAAAATATGGGACTACAATCCGAAATACAAGCATATGATGATTGATTAATGAAAAGACGTAATCCTTAATATAAATATGTGTAGACTTTATATCAAGAGTCAACTTAGGTAGTGAGGTGGCGAGGTGGTGATGCAGAGAGTTGGTGAGGTGGGAAGGTAGTGAGGCAGAGAGGCTGTGAAGCTATGAGGTGGTGAAACGGTGAGGCCATGAGGTGGTGAGGCGGTGAGGCTATGTGGTGGTGAGGTAGTGAGGTGGTGAGGCAGTGAGGTGGTGAGGCTGTGAAGCTATGAGGCGGTGAGGTGGTGAGGTGGTGAGGCAGTGAGGGTATGATGTGGTGGGGTGATGAGGTGGTGAGGCTATGTGGCAGTGAGGCTATGTGGTGGTGAGGTAGTGAAGTGGTTAGGCAGTGAAGCGGTGAGGTGGTGAGGCGGTGAAGTAGTGAGGTGATAAGGCGGTGAGGCAGTGAGGTTGTGAGGTGGTGAGGTTGTGAAACAGTGAGATGGTGAGGGGGTGAGGTGGTGAGATGGTGAGGTGGTGAGTTGGTGACACGGTGAGACAGTGAGGTGGTGTGGCAATGTGGTGGTGAGATGGTGAGGCTATGAGGAGGTGAGGCGGTGAGGCAGTGAAGCGGTGAGATGGTAAGGCGGTGAAGTGGTGAGATGGTAAGGCGGTGAGGTGGTGAGTTGGTGAGATGGTGAGATGGTGAGGTGGTGAGGTGGTGAGGTGGTGAGATGGTGAGATGGTGAGGTGGTGAGATGGTGAGGTGGTGAGGTGGTGAGTTGGTTAGGTGGTGAGTTGGTGAGGTGGTGAGATGGTTGTCACGCTGGGAGTGGGGAAGACACCCAGCGTAGGATAACGACGGGGGGGGAATCAGGAGTCCCTAATGCTAAGGGCACAAGAAGGAGACGGTGACCCCTAGACTTCCTAGAGCTGACCCTGTCTGCCCTAACGTCCCTATACAGTCTCCTCAACTGTCGCCGACCACGAACCTCGTCCCTCTCTGATCCTAGATCTATCCTATCTAAGGATCAGATGGAGAGGTTCACTAGACCCCTCCACTATCAACTAAAGACAAACACCAGGGAAGACAGACATTTGGGAAAAGGAAACACTTATCTGACAGCAGAACACAGCAACCTCCACAATCTCAGCTTCTGCTGGAGCAAGGATAAAGTGTGCACAAGGAACTATCACCTGCACCGAGGAAGGGTAATGAACCTCCTTATAAAGGTGGAAGGAGTCTGCTGGGTCCTAGTGACCTACAACATTGGTGGATAAAACCAGACCGAGCGCAAGACCTCCACAGCCGTCTCCCCATAATAGAGAGATCTCATCACACCTTCTCTCCATCAACACAGAAGGTAAATGCCCCTGAAAGAGACGGACCATCCTCCACCATTATGGCTGATGGGCCAAACGCTGGGATCGTCTGCGCGTGGCCTCCACCCTGTCATCCGTGCCACCCGTGACAATGGTAAGGCGGTGAGTTGGTGAGGCGGTGAGTTGGTGAGGTGGTGAGTTGGTGAGGTGGTGAGTTGGTGAGTTGGTGAGGTGGTGAGTTGGTGAGTTGGTGAGGTGGTGAGTTGGTGAGTTGGTGAGGTGGTGAGTTGGTGAGGTGGTGAGTTGGTGAGGTGGTGAGTTGGTGAGGTGGTGAGGTGGTGAGGTGGTGAGTTGGTGAGTTGGTGAGTTGGTGAGGTGGTGAGGTGGTGAGGTGGTGAGTTGGTGAGGTGGTGAGATGGTGAGATGGTGAGGTAGTGAGTTGGTGAGGTGGCTGCAGCTTTGAAGCTGGTGTATGTCCTTTTTGTCTGTGTACTCTGTCTGTCTTCCATCTAGCGCACTCACCGGCCTTGGTTCTATTCAGGATGAGTGGAGGGACAGGTCAGGAACATGGCACGTAACATTGGCATGGGGAAGGGCCCGTTTAGGGAGATCAGGGTCTAGGCATGTGACAGAGGCAGGGACTTACCTGCTTAGGGAGTGCAGGGTGCAGACACAGGTTAGTGTCATGAGGTGTCCTATCACCCGTTCCCCATTGTCAGGGCTGTTGTACCTCTGTGTTGCACCGTGTGCTGTACGTTCCCCTGCGATAGTTCTGTCCAATAGAAATTAGACACCTTCACCCTATGGAGAAGGCAAAACTTCAAATCCTTTTTATTATACTTACCTGGTCAGGTTACATATACAGTATAAGCTAAGTTCCACCGAACATCTGGGATGTTTTTCCAACTAAAGAAGCCGCTTCATTACAATGATACATTTGCTTTACTAACAGCCGGCATTGTGCCTCACCATTGTGCCCTCACCATTGTGCCCTCACCATTGTGCCCTCACCATTGTGCCCTCACCATTGTGCCCTCACCATTGTGCCCTCACCGTTGTGCCCCCGGGATCAGTAGACGACCCTTGTCCTCCCGATGGTTATGGATCTCACAACATTTTAGGCAGCAGAACTGTCTGAAATACAAAACCTTCTTTACACTAGAAGATCAGTGAGATTATTACAAGTAATTGTGAATAAATACTAAGTGTCCATTCTTCCTCCCCGCAGATTAATGGCATGGACGTGCAGAACAGGGAGGAAGCGGTGGCCATTCTAACACAAGAGGAAAGCACAAATGTGTCCTTACTGGTCGCCCGTCCGGAGACAGAGGTGAGGACCTAAATTCAGTTTCCTATCGGTCCCTTAATATTCATCAGGATCCAATGTCCATCTTCTACGGCATCCATGTGTGTAAGGAGATGGACACACCGCCACGTTCCCACCTGAAGACACGAATACTGTTGTGACGTGTAATGTGTATTGTGACGTTTTATTAGTGATAGATTGTAGGGAGAGTTAGGGTTAATGTTCGGGACTAGCCCAGAGTAGGAGGGCTAAAGTGAAGGGACAGAGACAGTTTCCTGTCAGATAGGGCCCAACATACAATAGAAGCAGACCAGAGGTCTGACTAGAGAATGGAGCCGCATGACAATGACGTAAAAGAAGACCAAGCTAGAAGACAGCGAGAAGCTGAAGCGCACAGTTAAGTCCATAAGAAGGAAATCCGATCAGACTTTGGGTATTTTCCAGAATCTTTTTCCTTTTATTTTGCACACTTTATAATGTCAGAATCATAGGAAGCGTTGACACCTTAGTGTATGAGTCAAAATGTATCAACGCTTCCTATGATTCTGACACTTTAATGTGTGCAAAATAAAAGGAAAAAGATTCTGGAAAATATCCAAAGTCTGATCGGATTTTCTTCTGATGAAATTATTTCTAATTAATAGAAAACATTGGAATCCGGCTCAACAGGAATGGATTTTCTTTTTCTTTTATTTTTCAATAAAGATCGTGCATACAAAAGAAAAATTATACAGTCGACATGACCCGGTCATTGTGTTTTTGACTGCATTAAGTAGTCTTAGTCATGAGTAAGGCTGCTTAATGCAGTCGAAACACGTTGACCATATAATTTTTTCTTTTGTATGCACTGCCTTTATTGAAAAGCAAAAGAAGATCCATTCCTGTTGAGCCGGATTCCAATTTTTTCTACTAACCTTGATGCAAGGCCAAGGCGAGGCCGGTGTCTGAGCCCCAGGTGGATGAGCAAAGAGCAGTTGGGTCAGCTGGAACCTATTCTTACACCTTATTTCTAATTGCCCTACAGCCGACGGGCACCTTATCAGGACTGGGATCCCGCGTGGCTCGTCCAGAGATTATGCGGTGAGCGTAGCTTTCTTATTGAAGGGCAGAGTGATTGACTGGAGACATCTCCTGGGAGAGGACGTCTA